>SEYY01022111.1:92500-97500 GCA_009176605.1 Armadillidium nasatum | reverse complement strand
TATATATATATATATATATATTCATATATATTAGATATATTTTGATAGGGAAGATCGGATTCAGACTTGTGAAAGATGTCGAACATATGTAATTTTTATTCAATAAGACCTTCTGGATTATGTTTTCATAAGGTTTAAAAAAAAAAAAAAATATATAATGATATATATATATATATATATATCATATAGTATATATATATATATATTATATATATATATATATATATATATATATATATATATATATATATATATATATATATATATATATATATATATATATATAATCCTCATTGATTAAGAATTTTTTTGGGGAAATTACTCCTACTAGACATATCTTAATGTAATATAATGTAGCCTAACTTGATCTTTCAAAATTAAAATCTCCACCAAAACGATAGGTGTAATTTCCATATATTTGTACCACATTTAATTTCCTTGTTGTATTTTCGAATGTCCTTCTCGCAGTTCAAATATTGAGTTACTTCCTTTATTCACTCTTGCAAAAGACATTGATTGTCTGAACTATAAAGTTGTTTATCTTTTCCTTTGATAGGGTTCTTCAACCTTCCCTTTCTACATAGTCTAATCCTTTTCTCTACAGCTTTCTCGTCTCACATTTACCATTGATCAAATCCTGGTACACTCATCCATTTTCTATTTTCCCACTTTCTTCATTTTCACTGTCATACAGGGAGGGGCATATACCAAGAAACATCGGCTTTTGATATTAAATAGATCTCTGTTCTTGACTCTCATTAGTTAATAAAAAAAAATTCGCTCATACACTTTTATATATATATATATATATATATTATATATATATATATATATATATATATATATATATATATATATATATATATATATATATATATATATATATATTATATATATATATATATATATATATATATATATATATATATATATATATATATATATATATATATATATATATATATATATATATATATATATATATATATATATATATATATATATATATATATATATATATATATATATATATATATATATATATATATATATATATATATATAATATTATATATATATATATATATATATATATATATATATATATATATATATATATATATATATATATATATATATATATATATATATAATATATATATATATATATATATATATATATATATATATATATATATATATATATATATATATATATATATATATATATATATATATATATATATATATATATATATATATATATATATTATATATATATATATATATATATATATATATATATATATATATATAAATATATAACTGAAAACTTAATTTTTAATTTAAAATTGTATGCTTATATTTTAGAGAAATTATTTCTTAGAATTTGAAATAAAAATGTTTTAAATAATATAAATATCAAATGTAGAAAATTCCATGAAATTTCTCAGCTTTAATATTATTTTAATTTTAATATCTACTGAAAATATGAATAAAGAAGGTATAACAATATATATATATATATATATTATATATATATATATATATATATATATATATATATATATATATATATATATATATATATATATATATATATATATATATATATATGAAATAAAACCACGTAAACTGTGGATTGAAATTTTACAATTTCAAAATGTGCTATTGAGAATTCGAACTCTGAATTCTATGCTGGTAAGACAGAGTGTTACCTCTGTACCACGACAGTACAAAAAGAAATTGCATTGAGAAAGCTCATGAACATCCGCCATGATGACTGTGCTTGGATGGAAGTCAGAGTTCGAATCCGCAATTGCAGATTTTGAAATTGTAAAATTTCACTTTACATTTTATGTGGTTTTATTACTTAGTATATTGTCTGTGGTTGAAGGGGATAGTAACTGAACTGTTACCCTGTTTCCGAGCCCAGTTGGGAGGGAGAGGGCCATTTGAGTTACTCATCATGGTGGGTGTTCATGAGCTTTCTCAATGCGTTTTCTTTTTGTACTGTTGTGTTACAGAGTTAACACTGTCTTACCTCCTTAGAGGTCAGGGTTCTAATCTTCAAAGGAAATTTGAAAATATTATATATATATATATATATATATATATATAATATATATAATATATATATATATATATATATATATATATATATATATATATATATATATATATATATATATATATATATATATATATATATATATATATATATATATATATATATATATATATATATATAATATATATATATATTATATATATATATATATATATATTATATAACATAACCCCACAGGAAATAAAAACAAAAAATTAAAATTGGAGCAAGGCTTTTCGAAGGGATAGCCACTTAAACTAGAGCCTGAAAGAGGAAGGGTGGCTATCCCTTCGCCTTGCTCAATTTTAATTTTGTTTTTATTTCCTGTGGGGTTATACTGTCTAAAATTTTACACGGTTATAGTGTTATATATATATATATATATATATATATATATATATATATATATATATTATATATATTATATATATATATATAATATATATATAAAGGGTAGAGTAATTTTAAAGCAATTTACAAAGTAAAAATTTTAAACTTTGAAATTATATAATCATAAACTCAATAAGTTTAATTTCTTTCCTTCTTTTTTTTTTTTTTTTAATGTGAAATTATTCACTCTGAACTTTGTTTGAAAAAATTTAAATTTTCAAGAAATGTAGTTTTGTTTTTTATTAAAGAATTTTGATTTCTTTTATAAAAAAAATATATATATATATATATATATATATATATATATATATATATATATATATATATATATATATATATATATATATATATATATATATATATATATATATTTATTAGTGATGTGCCGAATACTCGGTATTCATATTCGAAGTATTCGGGTATCGAACATTTTTTTTGGGAGGGTATTCGAATTCGGTAAAAAACGTCCAAATATTCCAAATTCTTTTATAAACTTTACTTAGAATTTTTTTTAATTACAAAATTTTTATGTAATATTTTTTTTTTTTAATATAACGAAAAAAGATAGATAACAAAAGAATTTTTTTACAGTTAAATTATAGGAAGTAAATTCATTTTAATTAAAAAAATAAATAAATAAAAAATTATAAAGTAAAGAAAGTGTTTTGCTTTCTCTTTTAAGAGAGTGAAGCATCTGAAAAGTGTCTATAAAAATATTTGAAAAATATACGATAATAGTTTTTTCATATCAAAACTTTTTAATATATCTGTTGTATCTTTTAATTTACATCAGGATTGTTCTCCTTTTTGTGTTAGATTCAAGGAGAGCAGAAGTGGTTTCTTTAAAAAACTTACACTATTGTCCCTAAATGAATTAAGCTGGCGTTGAGGGAGGAGGAATAGCTCAGGAATCGCCTAAGGTTTGAGTGAAGAATTCAGATTTAGTAGAAGGCAAAACGGCAGTTGTACCATCGGAAGGTATTAGATGAGGAAAAGAGGAAGAAACGAAGCTAAAGTAGAAATTTTTTGAAAAATGCCAGAAAAATCGTAAAGAAGAGAATCCAGAAAGATTATTTCATTTTACACGAAGAATGAGATTAGCTTTTGGTTATACAGAAAAGATTTTGCACGATTGCGAGATGAAATATAAGTTGCATGAATTTTTGGAGTTTGAAGACCTGTAATCCGTGAACGCAGCATAACTAGGGCGAATGGCACGAGAACAAACCGAGTTAAACGAGGCTTGTTAGGTTTAGTTGAAAGGAAAGAATATAGAATATGCGCCTCCATATCAGAGAGAATCGTCTCTGTTATGCGCTCTGCACACTCGTAAAGATCCCTCCACCAGAAGCAATAATCATTCAACAGGAAAACAAATAACTATAACAAGTCAGACTAGCTGGCGTCACCGAAATGCTACAAATGTTTCTGTGAAATTAACTGAGGAAAACTTGATGAGGTAGAAGAGGGTACTGAGATAAGAAAGTGATCGCAGGAACCAGAAGGAGGAATAGAGGTTAACAGTAAAAGGAGAAGAATTAGAAGTTTAAAAAAAGTCTAAAATGTCGGGCTTATCTCCAAGGCAATCAGGAAAACAAGAGGGGAGCTGCACCATCTGCTGAAGATCATTTTGGGTAGAGAAAGAGAAAGGAAGCTCATCGATTGAATATGAAAACTCGAAGTCACTGGCGACGGTGAACATTGAAATCACCTTAAATTATGATTTTAGGAAAAAGATAAGATATGAGAATGTGCTCTATTTTGGAATTTAGTTATCCATCTCTCATCGGCATTCTACCAGATATTCTTTCCCGTCGTTTCATAACAACTGTTTAAGACAGATAATTTGTTCCTTGTTTTTCAGTTATCTCTTATTTTATGACGGCAACTCTATTATCCTCTCCTCATTTTGAAATCTAACTGTAACTAATTATCGCAAGGAGGATAACCACCAGTTAATATCTGATCTATCTTGAATTTCTTTTTGTTTTCATTGCCACAAAAACTTTGTTCCTCCATCTTTTTACTCGACATAAAATTCCACAGAACTCAAACCTTCATTTTTTCTAAATATTCTTTGAAGTTCTAAATAAAGACAGATGAGTTGCAATATACTGTAGGCATATATATATATATATATATATATATATATATATATATATATATATATATATATATATATATATATATATATATATATATATATATATATATATATATATATATATATGCGTGGCGTGTGTGTGTGTGCGTGTGTGTGTGTGTGTGTGTGTAAGATGCGTTTAAGCAGGATTACATGTCTTTAGTTTGTAATATGAGGAAAATATTATTAAATAAAAAATCCGATGAAGAAATATGGCGAAAAATGAAAGAAAGAAAAAAGGAAAAAATTCGACGAAACTCATTAAAACATTTTGGAAAATTTCATCAAAGAATTTGGTGTTTAAGATTCGTTAAATTCATTAATTTGAAAGAATTTTGAGACATCTTAATTCACAGAT
>SEYY01022111.1:72500-77500 GCA_009176605.1 Armadillidium nasatum | reverse complement strand
CGATTTAAGCTAAAGTCATTTTCAAAGAACTGAAAAACAAAATAAAAACGTTATATTATATATATATATATATATATATATATATATATATATATATATATATATATATATATATATATATATATATATATATATATATATATATATATATATATATATATATATATATATATATATATATATATAAAAAAGTTTACGTGCTTTTTCAATTTACTTATCTCTGTTTACTTATTTATGAGTCTTTGTCATTACTCGCATTTTATATTGTACTTTCATTTTTTTTATATTTTGTTTTTGTTATTGAAAATGATTTTAGGTTAAGTCGAAACGTTGAAAGTATTTCATATTATGATTATTAATTATGTGATTAATAAACAGTAAATATTCAATTTTTGTTGCATTTATTTTTGGCACTTCTATTTTTGCTAATGCTATATATATATATATATATATATATATATATATATATATATATATATATATATATATATATATATATATATATATATATATATATATATATAATATATTATTGGTGTGGATTTGTGTGTGCATAATATTTATAAATAAATGAGAAAGGGAGAGATGACTCGTATTTCATGAAAGCATTTAATTAAATTATCTTTATGAAAGAGAAGGAGGTGTGAAAAGAGACGAGTCGTGAAAACAAAGCTTTTATCCTCCATTTAATCCCATTAGAGAGAGAGAGAGAGAGAGAGAGAGAGAGAGAGAGAGAGAGAGAGAGAGAGAGAGAGAGAGAGAGAGAGAGAGAGAGAGAGAGAGAGAGGAAGAACTTTGATGTTAAAGTGCTCGAATAAACAATTAAATTACGCTTTATAAAGCTATTCTTCATCTCTCATAAAACGTTTGAAATTTAATTCAAAGACGTCAAGTTGGTTTCGTTTTTTTTTTTTTTTAAATTAAATTTTGAAGTGTAAAACGAGACGAGAGAAAGAGTCTGTTGCAAATTATGAAATGGAGGACGAGCTTCAAACACCTTCTAAATTAAATAAGATAAAATAAACATTTATATGTTCAAATGTTATCAAGTTGAAAAGTCTAAAAAAAAATAAAAATATAAAAAACTAATATAATATATATATATATAATATAAATATATATAATATATATATATATATATATATATATATATATATATATATATATATATATATATATATATATATATATATATATATATATATATATATATATATATATATATATATATATATATATATATATATATATATATATATATATATATATATATATCCTCCGGTAGACAAAGGCCGGAGGCCTACCAATTTCCACCAGAGTTGGAAAAGTCCTTATCTTGGTCATTAGAGACCGACTTTGGATACACGGAGTTTGAAAGTATGCAAATCAAAGGAAGTTGGGAAAACATATATAGGGGAATGTTTTCCAGACTTTACCAGAAGTACAACCGAAAGTCTGACTGGCACTCAAATATCAGTAACGTTTCCTCTCAATAGGCGGGGGGGGGATCTTTTTTGCGGAACCCTTGAAAAGACACAAGAGTATACAGAGATACTATTTTTTATTTTTTGTTCATCTTTTATCATCGGTATTGTTTTTATTCTTCCATTTCTAATTTTAATTATTTTATCTTTTAGTTTTTATACGTATATGGGTGTGCTTTTATATTTATTTATTTTTCTCACCAACCAACCAACCTTTTTAATTTTTCCTGTCACTTAATTTCTGTGATTTCCAGTCTGTTCTGCCATAGGATGTTCTCACGAGTTGTGCCGTTTTTACTTAATACTTTTTTTATTTTGTAAATTTTTTAATATTTTAATTTTTGTACATTAATTTTTTTTTTTGGTATTTAATCTCATTTTAGCTGAAGATGAATCCCTGTGATTCGAAACGTTCAAATAAAATATGTTCATCTTTGCGTTGGCCATAATTTTCATCATTGGAAAAGGTTTCCTAGAAATAGATCACTAGCTCAATCATAATATATATATAATATATATATATTATATATAATATATATATATATATATATATATATATATATATATATAATATATATATATATATATATATATATATATATATATATATATATATATATATATATATATATATATATATATATATATATATATATATATATATATATATTATATATATATATATATATATATATATATATATATATATATTATATATATATATATATTATATATATAATATATATATATATATATATATATATATATATATATATATATATATATATATATATATTATATATATATATATATATATATATATATATATATATATATATTAGCGATGGATCGGATGTCATATTTTCTCATTTGCGGATGCGGATGAAGATATAGAATTTTCAAGTGCTGAATGCGGATGTTGAATTTTCGAAATGCGGATGCGGATGTATGATTTTCGAAAGTGCGGATGCGATATATGCATAATATATATATTATATATATATATATATATATATATATATATATATATATATATATATATATATATATATATATATATATATATATATATATATATATATATATATATATTGATTCACATAGGCTTTCTATTGTTATTTATAAGAGTTTGGAGGTAAAAACAAAAGTTGGAATTGAAAAAGCTTTAAAAAGGAAAAAGAAACGTCATCCGACATCGAAATTCATTCACTTTTGTTTGTAATTGAAAAAAAAAAAATAAAAAAAAAATAAAATAAAATAAAAAATAAAATAAAATTGCAAAAGTAAATAAATCCACTACAAGAGTTTTTCACTTTCCCCTTTTCTTTTTTTTTATATATATATATATATATATATATATATATATATATATATATATATATATATATATATATATATATATATATATATATATATATATATATATATATATATATATATATATATATATATATATATATATATATATATATATATATATATATATATATATATATATATATATATATAATATATATATATATATATATATATATATATATATATATATATATATATATATATATATATATATATATATATATATATATATATATATATATATATATATATATGAGTGAATATAGTCGATGTTTAAAGTACTGAAAGATGGAAATAGGTAGAAATAAACATACGTAGTGCTTGAATGGGCTTGAACACATTTCTCTACACCTTCTTGCTCAGTAGTTTGTCGTTTTAACTTCGTATTCACAAAGATTGTTTATTCAAAATACGTCTGATGTTATAAAAGGTGTTTTTAAGTTTGTCCAATGGGAATTCTTTTCTTCTTCACGCACCACAAACACTTTTTAAACAGTTGCGCTCTTTTTCTTTTCCAATAACTTTAACTAACATTTTTTAAATATTAAATCCTCAATGGCAAAAACAAAAATCTCGGTAGTAATGTACAGAGTCCAGGACTCGTGGGATTGAGTAATTTTTTGAGGATTTGTACAAGGGCACGGACTCATTTAGCCGAATTCATGACAGAATTTTGTTATAAGCAACATGTGTTTGAATTTTTTTTTAAATTCTAAATTATATACTTTCATACTTGTAAAAATATGACATTCACTGAACCAATGATAGCTATGATATGATCAAAAACTTGACTGGAGCAACAATGATTTTACTACTTGCAAATATATATTTTGAAAGGGCATCAAATTAAGGTTTTCTAAGAAAATTAAAATATAAGATTCTGGAAAGGTTTCAATAAGAATATTTTATAAATTAAAAGTCAAACAATTATTGAAACGAATTTGCTAATTATATTTCTCAGACGACCAACAGCTGGAAAATGAATGAAAATATGCTTTAAATTAATTCTTGCTGAACTGTCAATCTTAAATCATGGTCTGATAAAAGACCGTTACTCGGACTCCAATTCTCTTACCATAATTTGCATTTCTTTCTTATTAATATATTAAATTAATAATAATAAGAATATAATAAAAATAAATAATAAAAAATAATAAAATAAACTTTAATAATGTAATTATTTTGTTATTCTTTTAAATAATTTCTTCTTTTTTTAAAGAAGCAGGTATATATAATAGTAGAATCCTTTGCTGCAGCATCTACTTCATCGTGCAGTGCAATTTCCACAAGTTCTGAAATTCAAATGAAAAATATTTGTCTGACTCTCAACATTATAACTATTATACGAATATTGTTAAATAGTAAACTTTTATTTTTGTCAGTTGTATAATGTGAGAGTTTCATTTTAAGTATAATTTCATTATATTTTAAAGTACAACCTGTTTATCTATTCTTTTAAATAACTCTCATAACCCGAGCTTTAACAGTTAAGACTTCCAAAAAGGATAAATTTTCTTTAAAAATTTCTGTTGAAGTTGTATTGCATTTTTTTAGACGGCGTTTTAACCAGTATTACTTAAGTGTGTAATAACAAGTTAAAGAGTAACAACAAGTATTTGAGATAAAGTTAAGACTTCTTTAAACTTTTTAAATCTAACTCTAAAAGATAAACTATTGGAAAAAAGATTAAAAAATCACAAGATTAACAAAAAAAGTCTCAGATTATATTTTAACAATCTTAAACTTGTAGTATTGGCAATTAAAACTTAACCACATCTATATTTAACCATTTTTATATTTGATTATTGTTAATGACATTTTATCAGCTTCATTTTCAAGGAAAGACTTCCAAAAGTCGATCTAAGTTCCTGATTTTACATTTATCTTTGAAAGAGTGAAAAATAAATATTTACTTTCCTGCACGATACTTTTGTGAAGTTGCAATAAAATTCTTCTATTTGATTCCCAATTCTTATTTGCAAAATGTTTTAAAAATATCATGGGTATCTCTGCTTTATCTTTGATATATTTATCATTTACATTTCAAATTAACTATTTGTAAGTATATAATACAAGAATTTTTTATGAATGTTGTTTTGAATTTCTTCTTATGAGTGGTTACACGGTTAAAATCATTTAGAGAGAATCTTGTGAAGA
>SEYY01022111.1:60000-67500 GCA_009176605.1 Armadillidium nasatum | reverse complement strand
TATATATATATATATATATATATATATATATATATATATATATATATATATATATATATATATATATATATATATATATATATATATATATATATATATATATATATATATGAATTGGGAATCCTTTGTAAGTCAAAAATAAAGGAAAAATCAACTTGGGATAATTGATAAAGAAGTGGCAGGCGAGAAGAAGGACACAAGAAAATTCTAAAGGTTTAAATATTGAAGGCATAGGGGTTGTAGCAGCAGCAGCAGCAGCAGCAGTAACAGCATCTGAGCAGTAGAAATCTGTGGCCTTTCAACTACCACAGGTTTAAACTTTGATGTTATGGAATATGAGACATTGGAAGTAGAGGAAAGCGGAAATGATGAAGAATTTCTCCAGAATTTCAAATTATGAAAAATTCTCAGAATAGATTTGTGTATAAATATTTAACGATAACATCTGACAGGTTTCATATAAACTATAGGCCCACTGCTGCTATAGTCAATGCAGCATTAAAGGATATAGGGATATTGAAGGAAAGAAATATGTTAGATAAAAAAAAGTTGAAAGAGAGAAGAAACGGTTGGCAAAAAAAAAAAAAAAATGCCATCAGAATGAAATTAGAAAACGCGCAAATTGAATGCTTTGGATTTGAAGGCAGAAAAGATTAAACTAAAAGAAAAGATGGAACTAAATTGGTAGAACATTAAGATATTATAAAAGAACCAGATGATATTTACATGACTTATGTTACACTAGATTCTGTCAAGGCCCAATGTTATTCTGATGAAATAATAACTTTCTTAATTCATTGTAATAGCGAAATTTCCCTTAAAGTTATTTTTTACGATGGGACTCCAGTTAACACTGGAAGAGTTGGTGGAGTTTTGGGACTGATTGAAATATATTTGGAAAAACCGATACAGTGGTTAATTTGCCTCTTACATGCAAAAAACTTCCATTCAAACACATATTCGAGGCAATTGATGGACATACCTTAGGACCAAAAACTTTTAAGGGTACCATTGGAAATAAAATTGAAGATGTAAATAAGTTGGAGAAAGTTGATTTTGAACTTGTAAACAGCAACCATGGAAAACCCCCCGAAGATATCGTTAAGCAAAAGGGGTCGCACAACCATACAATTAGACATATAAAGTTACATCATCATCCTGACGTCCGTGCATACTGTAGTTTTTGGAATTTTTTTTCAACCCACCCTATATATATATATATATATATATATATATATATATATATATATATATATATATATATATATATATATATATATATATATATATATATATATATATATATATATATATATATATATATATATATATATATATATATATATATATATATATATATATATATATATATATATATATATATATATATATATATATATAGAGAGAGAGAGAGAGAGAGAGAGAGAGAGAGAGAGTTGTACATTTCCCTCTTTTCCTGTATAACTTTTCCTTCATAGAGGCGTCATAAAACCCTTCAGTCAGTCAGTTTATAGTGAGAGATGATACGCTTTGTTTTCAGGACGGAGATGTTGTAGAGAAAGCCTACAGATTTAGGGATTTAAAGCTGTGGCCAAATATACCGATAGAAGCAAAGGTGTCTCACTTATATATAGAGAGAATTGGGTGGCTCAATCAGCAATATGTGTAGATTCCTTTATAAGTTGTTCTGGGTCATTAAGAAAACTCAATGATTCTTCCTTTTCTTCTCCTCCTTCAGTATTAAAGGACACCAACTGCTCATTATTGGGTAATCTCCTAAATGGGGTTTCTCATCATGATTTTAATCAGGATTAATTGATAAATATTTATTAATCAAATGGTTTAGTTACTTGAAATATTGTTAAGCTATTGGTAAATTGTTAGTACGTATCCGCTATTCGCATCCCCTTCGCGGATATTGAAATAAAAATCCTCATCTCCATCTTCATCATCGTATATTGAAAATTGATATCCGGTTTACCTATAATAATAATAATAATAATAATAATAATAATAATAATAATAATAATAATAATAATAATAATAATAATAATAATAATAATAATAATAATAATAATAATAATAATAATAATAATAATAATAATAATAATAATAATAATAATAATAATAATAATAATAATAATAATAATAATAATAATAATAATAATAATAATAATAATAATTTTCTTTATTTTTTTAAAGTTTTATCCAAAGAGGGTACATTTTCAGGTTTTCAATTTTACAGTATGTTTTACTCTACTAAACCCAATGATAATAATAATGTGTGAGTCCAGTTCTCTGAAAAGAGGCTACAAAGGGAAAACACTTTCGTTTTCTTTGAGCTCCAATATTTGATACATATACCACATTTTAATTTAATAAAAATAAAATAAATAATAATATGATAAAGAAACATAAACTGTAGTAATAATTATATTAATAATAATAATAATAATAATAATAATAATAATAATAATAATAATAAATAATAATAATAATAATATAATAATAATAATAATAATAATAATAATAATAATAATAATAATAATAATAATAATAATAATAATAAAAATAATAATAATAATAATAATAATAATAATAATAATAATAATAATAATAATAATAATAATAATAATAATAATAATAATAATAATAATACTTCCCATTTAATGCAGTTTGAAGAAAACTCTTTCCTCATCTTTAAGAGCTTCACTATTGGAACAAAATAAAATGAGAAATATATTTCAGTGTATAAAATCTATAATGTCCCCTGGTAATAATGCAACGCTAAACCTTGCGAAGGAGGAGAGAGAGAGAGAGAGAGAGAGAGAGAGAGAGAGAGAGAGAGAGAGAGAGAGAGAGAGAGAGAGAGAGAGAGAGAGAGAGAGAGAGAGAGAGAGAGAGAAATAATAAGATTTAAATATAAAGGGAAAAAAAATAAATAAATATATTCTAGATACCTTCAAGATCTTTTTGTTTTATTTTTTCCTTAAAGGTTTTCGATAATCCTTTTCCAATAAAAAAAAAAGCAAATATACATATTTAATTTTATAATTGTTTATTTCTTTCTCATTTCTCCTTTCTTTACTTTTATTTTTATTCGCAATATTTTGGCATTACTTTCAAGACTGAAGTTGAAACGTGACTCCCATACACCTTGCATATTTAATGATTAAAAATAAACTTCTACTTTATAATGTACTCGCACACGCACACGCGCTCACACACACACACATTATATATATATATATATATATATATATATATATATATATATATATATATATATATATATATATATATATATATATATATATATATATATATATATATATATATATTAGTGATGGATCGGATGTCATATTTTCTCATTTGTAGATGCGGATTTTGAATTTTTGAAAGTATGGATGCGGATACGGATATTGAATTTTCGAAAAGTGCGGATGCAGATGTCAGTTTTGATGAGGATGCGAATGCGTATGCTATCACTAATATATATATATATATATATATATATATATATATATATATATATATATATATATATATATATATATATATATATATATATATATATATATATATATAAAGTTGAGATAGCTTCTTTCCTAGTGAACCTTAATCTAATTAGAAAGATCAAAGTCATTACTAAGGGTTTCCACATACTCATTTAATACACTATGAACGTTTCACACCGAATCACGGTCCGTCTTCAACACAAACTAAATTTTTTAAATTTCTAGTTTAAAATACAATCAAAGTATAAATTCATTAACTATCTTATATGATATTTAAAATAATAATAATTGCAATAAAATAATAAAAATTAAGTAAAAATATTAATATTGAAATAACATAAATAAAAAGGATGGACAATTTTGGGGAGAAAGACTTCATTATTGAGTGAAAAGGACAATAGAAGAAGCTTCATCATTTAAAGATGGGCAATGAGTGTTTATATATAAAACTTCAAAATCCTATGATCAAGAAGGGAAGATACATGTTGAAGAATAGAGAAATTAGAAGAATAAAAAAGGTGGGTAAGTCCATGATCTTTTATGGCAGAGTGCACAGGAGAGCAAAGAGGATAGTCTGTTCTAAAGGAAACTCCTCTATGCTTATTAATCCTTACTTTCAATTGTAGACCAGTTTGGCCTACATATACCGCATTACAGCTGGTTCACTTAAATAAATAAATTGATGAGGATCTGAGAAGCATTGGGTGAGACTCCTTGTGTCTGAAGGAACTGTAAATTGAATGGGAGTTAAAGCTTGTTCTATTCGAAATTTAAATTTTCAAATTTTGAAATTCTTTGGAAATTTTCAAAATTTGAGAGGCTATATCTCGAACAGAACAAATAGCGTTGAATAAAATATTGAGGGAAAATTGTTGCTTTGTACCTCCTCTAAACAATAGCCAAAAATGAAAAGAATTTGTAGGTGTAGATTTTTTATTTTTGTGTGGAAAGGAAAATTTTCCAAAATTTTTATTACATTTGGACAGAAAATGGCATAACTTTTTATCTAAAGCAGATATCGAAAAACGTTACCTACAGTTTTTGGCAAATAGAAGTGTGAATATTCAGTTAAATTTTCAAGTTATTTGGACCAGTGCTTTTTCCCCTCTATTAAATTTTTTTCAAGTACAGATTTTCTGGGAATGTCATACCGTTAGAGAAACTGAAATCGTTTTAAATAAACTTTTTTTAAAAAAAAATTGGACCATCTCTTATTTATAAACGTGTACACATCTCCAACTTTTGTCTTTTCTTAATCGTTTTCGTTTTTTCGTGATATTTGTTTCCTATTTTTTTTTTTTTTTTTGGAGAAGGATCACATTCTCTCTCCCAAAAAGAAGCTATATCAAACATTGTTACAAAAATGCTATAGAAATCTTTTTACACTTGTCAAATACACCGAGATTGCCTTTGTTTATGGTTTTTACATCTCTTTGGCTAACGTCTCTATCACTTTCGGTTTGTCCAACAGCTGCATCCTGATGAACATTGTAATGCTACAAAATTATATCAGTGGACCGACGACCTTCGCCGATTAATAATTAGTACCAAAGAAGCTGCCCACCGATGAGAGAACTTTTACCTTTAACCGAATCAATAACGATCAAAGCAGTTATTGTACAAGTGAAGAAAATCTTTCGCCTGAAGTAACTTTTTTTCAACATCGTTTTGCAGTAAATTTGTGCTGTGGCACCGCCGAATATAGTTTGATTGATTCTGCTATCATTGACACTCATTTAGCAAAGTGAAAAATACTATTTCTGCAAATGAATTGCCAAGACTACTGGAGGATTTTCTTTTGGTGATACAGTGGAGAATATTCTATGACGAAGTTTAGCCACGTAGTACTCGTGTAGTGACTCTTTACCTAATTTCCTAAATTAAGTCTTACTCCTTTACCTTACTCCATTTCTCCTTATTTCAGGGTATAGTGGCTTTTTATGAACTTAAGATTTTTAAGTAGATTTTCACTTGTATACTTGAATTGTTTATATAAAAAATTATCATTCAAAAAATTTAGTATTTAGCAATCTCAAACTTCTTCAAAAATATTGTACTCATTTTTAAAAGTATTTGAACTTTAAAACCCTGTAAAAAGTCAAAATTAAATTCACAAAAACTTCCTTTCTAATCCTTATAAAATACACAAACAAACCATTTCATCAAAACTTACGATTTTTTTCCATAAAACTTTACAAATAAAAAGTGAATAAAATTTCAAATCATCTGTTGAAATATGCTCTATAATATACGATATATATATATATATATATATATATATATATATAGTCCCATTAATTTATTTTACGTTGCTCCCTCTATTATACATATGCATTTGAAAACTAATAAACGAAATGAATATAGATGAGGAACATTCATTTTTTTCCTTTTACTTTCATTTATGACAAATTAAAATGAAAAGAGAATATTATTAATTCAAAATGATCTCGCAAAGCAAACATATATTCAGTGAAAAAGAAAAAGAATTATTATCAACGAATTTTTCATTTTTTAAACAACAATTGAACTCAGCTGCGAATTTCACACAATCTTTTGTAATCGTTAAAACATTTTCTAAATACTAACTCTATGCTTATACATATGCAAACTCTTATTATATATATATATATATATATATATATATATATATATATATATATATATATATATATATATATATATATATAATATATATATATATATATATATATATATAAATAATAATATATATTCTCCGTTAAACCAAGAAGAATTTGAATTATGAAAAGAAGCAAATATGCATCTTTGCATTTTTATTTGTTTAGAAATAAATCTTATTTTTCATATGCATATTATATATTATATATATTATATATATATATATATAATATATATATATATATATATATATATATATATATATAATATATATATATATATATATATATATATATATATATATATATATATATGATATAAGTAGAGGGGAGAGAATCAGTAATGTGAGAATAAGGGAGATGTGTCATTGGAAAAGGAATTTCGTTGGAAGAGCTTAACAGAGGATGCTGAGGTCGCTTGGACATGTTTGCAGGATGAATGAGGAGAGATTGGCAAAAAATGGTGTTCGATTAAGAAATGGTGGATATGAGAGGTAGGGGGAGACCGAAATCAGGTTGGATGAGCGTGATCAAGGAGGTATTGAAGGACAGAGGGTTGAGCTGGGAGGAGGGTGTGCGGTTGACGGAGGATAGAAGTGAGTGGAAAAGAGTGGCAAGTTTATGAGCATTATCAATCATTGTAGCTTACAATAGAAAGTAACCTAAGATTGTAAGAAAGGTTGTGTGTATATATATATATATATATATATATATATATATATATATATATATATATATATATATATATATATATATATATATATATATATATATATATATATATATATATATATATATATATATATATATATATATATATATATATATATATATATATATAATACGAATAACAGGAAAAATATTCTATATGATGTGAAAGAATTGTTAAAACATTACAAAACAAGAGGAAGTTGAATCATTTTTGCAATCTTGTGAATAATTTAAATTTAATTTAAATAATTAATTAATCTCCTAACCCCATTCCCTCCCCAAGCCTACTCTACCCCATTTACCTCCCCCTTCCTCCTCTTTCATTTGGAATTTGGTTTTCGAAGCCGATTTTTTTTTTTTTTTTTTTTTTTTTTTTTTTTTTTTTTATTAAGCAATTAGTGAAATGAATTTTGTTCGCTTCTGGATTGGTGACCCCCGAGAGCATCTGTCGCGAACGATCGATTCCGGATTCAAAATATACTTAAAAGAGATCTAATTATTTTACCCAACTCTATTTCACTTCATACTTTCAGTTATGATGAAAAACAATCGTGTTCGCACAAACACAAACACGGACACACTCATACCTACAAATATACACACATACACTCACATATATATATATATATATATAT
>SEYY01022111.1:20000-22500 GCA_009176605.1 Armadillidium nasatum | reverse complement strand
ACACATACAAACTTAAATTTTATATATATATATATATATATATATATATATATATATATATATATATATATATATATATATATATATATATATATATATATATATATATATATATATACTTACCAGCATAGGTTTATTTTAAAATATTCTCTCTCTATAGAGAAGATTAAAATAAAGTACTTATTAACATCATCTTTCTTTGAATACTGTAAAATATTTAAGTGAACTTAAACTTTGCAAAAAAACTTTCACTCAAATTATTTAAAATTCTTTTTGAGGAACTTTATAAGTTTTAATGAAGTATAAAAATGCTCTTATAATATCCGTATATCAACATATATATTATCCAAAAATGTTTGTAAAAGATTTCATTTCATACACTTCTTTTGAAATTATAATTTTCTTTCTCCTCGTTATTATAACACGTAAATAAAAAAAAAAAATCTACTAGTAAAATTATGAGGATTGAATACTAAGGTTCTTTCGTTCTTTCTACATATATTCAAAAATCTCTAAAAAAAATTTTAAATAAAAAATAAATTAATAAATAGATTGAATATCAAACGGATTATTTTGATTAGGTCTCAAAAGTCAATAAAGCATCGGAGAAAATGTTCCGTCTTTATCATCTTCTCTCAAAGCAATAAAGGATAATGAAGACAGATAGAAAGCGACCTCGTCCTTCCCTTTACGTAGATGGCATGCAAATGAAATTTTAAAAGAAAATGAAGCAATAATTTTCCGCTTTCTTTTCGCCCCTTCTTCCCCTCCCTGCCCCTGACTTTAGACTAGGGCTTTTCTGTGCTGATAAACAACCTTCATTACGCCTCTGGGAGCCTAATAAACCTTCCATTCCTCTTACAGATAAAAAATTTTCCCGATCCTGAATTAACTTTTATATCCTCCTTCCCGTAGTAATAGAATGTCATCCTTCGACTTAACGATCTATTCAACACTTTTTCACCGGAGATGAGACAAACTTAAATAGATAAGAATAAGCCTTATTACAGACATGAGGAAATTTATTAACGTTTTTCAAATCATCAATAGTTTGCATACCTCTTCTCTTTAATTGTACCATATATATATATATATATATATATATATATATATATATATATATATATATATATATATATATATATATATATATATATATATATATATATATATATATATATGTGTGTGTGTGTGTGTGTGTGTGTATGTGTGTGCAAGAGCATGCAAGAGCCTATGTGCTTACATTTATGCATAATTTTATAAGACTGTCTCAAAAAAAAACACACACTCACATATGAGAAAAAGGAAAAAAAAAATACGCACAATATCTGCCATTTTGATTTTGAACTCATTTCAATATAGGACCAAATATTCCGGCTTAATATTTCATATTTTCCTACTTTATCGGAGTTCGATATTTGGTGAGCGATTTTCAGCCTAGCAAACAATATTCATTTAATAACTTATATTAGAATCTAAATCAACATTACTGTGTATTTACTACATAAAATCAACAAAATTCCAGAATTCATATATATTAAAAGCACGTGAAGAATACACACACACAAACACACACACACACACATATATATACATATATATATATATATATATATATATATATATATATATATATATATATATATATATATATATATATATATATATATATATATATATATTAAAAGAGAAAAGTTGTTTGGAAAATTTCTAACAGCATTTGATAAATAAAACATTTTTAAGAACATTTGATGACTTTAATAGAATTTCTTAACGTAGTCATCACCATTTTAAAAATGTTTTTCAGATGCTACTAAAAACTTCAAACAAAATTTACAAATATCTTTATATTGAGAATGGAAATTTCCTAAAAAGAACAAAAATGAAGAGAAAAATAATTGTAATGTGTTATTAAAATATTAATAAGGGTATAGATTAAATAGCAACATCAAATTATTTCCTCTGATAGATTATAGATAAATAATAACCTTCAAAGAGTGAAACGAAGTTTATAGTAGGAATTAAAATGAGAAAAAATTATTTCACTATTGAAATGAAAAAGATTGTGATAAAATGTATCATAAACGAATATCTTCTCTTTTGTTGTACTCTTCACAATAGTCTACGTATTATTCTAGAAAAGGTTAAAAACTCCGAATCATTCATGGATGTCCTCCAAAGTCTTCTTCTTGACAGTCATCTGGTGACAGTGCTAATTATCTACATTTGTATCCCATGTAACCTCCTATTTTTAACTTCGTACAGTCTATCCCGTACATTCTTTCTAAAAATCTTCACCTCCTAGTTATAAATAATTGAAAATCAAGATTCTTTTTTATTTATTTTTATTTTAGGAGAGGATGAGGGGAGAGATTTTGGTAGAAGAAATAGATAAAACATTAAGGAAAGTTAAGAGGGGTAAACGGCGGGTTTGGATGGAGTAGGTGGAGGAATGCGGTAGAATGGTTGGCATGATTGTTTAATTTATGTTGGGTAATGG
>SEYY01022111.1:0-2500 GCA_009176605.1 Armadillidium nasatum | reverse complement strand
AGAGGAAAATATCATTAGCTTTGTGTTTTTTTTTTCTTTAGAATACAAATACCTGTTCCATGAACTTTATTTTTTGTCTTACGTCTCTTGTTAATTATCACTGGATGACAAGAGAAAATAGAATCAGTAGGTGACTTTACACTATTGATCTTTTGTGCTGATTCTCAATGGTTTTTTTGGCGATTTTTTCCTGTTCAACAGTAATTTCATTTAGTCAGCTTTGAAAACAATTGAAAAGTATTGTCTTTCACCATTGCTATATAGAAAGATGGGGAAAATTTTGGATTTGCACCATAGGATATCAGAAAAGTTAACCGAGAATGGTTATTTTTCTAGTTCTCAAGATGCAGCTGATGATCAAGTCTACTAATTCTTTATTTATAATAGCCTTGAACAGATCATGCAGCTCCCTTCCTGTATTCATAATCACATTGGAAAAAAACCTAACTTATACCTGACCTCTTCTTAACTTCCAATCCTTCTTATACTGTTACACTTTTTCCACATCTGGGTTCCTCTGATCATTTTTCTTATCTCTGTATCTTGTTTTATCTCAACGTCTTTTGCAAAAACGGAGCAGGCCTTTGATGAGGAAATGTTTTTATCATTACTGTACATTTAAATGATCAGACTTGCGGTCGTACATATTTGATTTACAGTGGAATTATTACTGCTTTGGTGTGAAGAGTCTATCGGAGTCGGCCGAACGTAAACCCGAGGTGGGGGTTTTTTTTCCAGCATGGATGCGTATATTCAATTAATTCTCTTTGCCTATAAATAAAACTCATTAACCACGGTTTAACTTCACTTTGTTCTCGGGCTATCCGTAGCAATAATTCCGAGTTCAGGAATTTCCGATATCTTTAAACTCAAGAAACATATTTTTTTCATCATTGAATAGCGTAAAAACTTATCTTTGACACTAAAAAACATTTTTTTTTTCTCCATAGAGGGGTAAAAAATTTTTGGACTCCTTTTGGCTGCACTTTCTCTTGCTCTCTGCTAAAAAATTGTCTACCCTAACTTTGCTTCTTTTTCTTTCTCAATTGTTTCTTTAGATGGCACCACCACTGCCTTACTTTCTTTTAAAGCTGTACTCTTCGCTCAAAACCTTTATAGCCTTTGATTTTATTTTAGACAATTCTGGGGTTATTTCTCCATCTTCATATCCCTCCAACTATATAAGATAAAATTGTTCTAAAGATGTTAGTATGGTCTTGATGGTATACCTCTTGGAGATCTCAAAACATGTAATTCCGATTTGCCTTGGTAGTACCTTTCCCTCCTGCCATTTAGCGTATGCCGAAAAAAGAGGAACCCTCTCAACACTCTAACTATAGTCTTATCACTTTAACTTTTCTTTCCTCAAAATTTTCGAATCTATTCTTATCAAGAAGATATGGAAGCATCTTAATTCTTTGAATCTCATCTCTTATCATCAATATTATTTGTGAAAGGAACGCTTTACTAGTGATCTGTTTTTTTTTGTGACTTTTGCTTCTCTTCCCTTCGACATTTAGGTGAATTTTTTAATGTGGCGATAGTCATTGAAAACTTTCGACAGATGACAAAGTTTTGATTTTTAAACTTCCACTGTTGACTACTGTTTTGAAAGTTACTCTGAATTTAGACAAAGTTGACAACCCACGCTTTTGATTAAATTTTAAACATTGTTAATCTTAAATGGCTCCTTATTAAAAAAAAAAAGAAAGCACTGCTGGAAAACAAGAATGAGATTGCACGAGTAAAGTAACTACCTTTTTAAAAAAAAAAAAAAAAAAAAAATTTCGCAATGTCTCACGAGGTTATGTCATACGTCTTACTATCACGCAAAATAAATACACTTAACTATATAGTAACTGGGATTGACAGTGGTCTTTCAAAAGTTTCCATTTTCATAGTAGTTTGAACAGACTCAATACGGAGCACCGCATGAATAGTTAAGCATTTTGAATCAATCCTACATTCAACTCACCCTTGACGAGAGGTTTGTGACAGTTTCAGCTTTCCTTCTCATTCCAACTTTGGAAATTTTTCATTAATTTGAAATAACATCGCTTTCCTTCGATTTTTTTTCCAGTCGGAAAATCACAAAACTCAAGTTCTTCCTTTCGTAATATTACAAATGATCTTTTATTCTTCAATTTTCTCCATTTTCTAAAGATCTGATTCTCTCTGCTTTTGCACTAAAAATTATTCTTGCTGAATAACAAAACTATATTGTACGTAGTACTTTCTTCCTCTTCTCTTAAAATCTTAAAACCCGTTCAAACTCATATAGATGTATTAGTTAAGGTTGAAACAAAGTAAAAATGTGCCAAGAATTTGGGTTTACAGTTTCCTCTGAACCTTTGGTACAAAGATTTTGAAAGTTTACATAAATAGCTAAATAATTTTTCCATATATTTTTATTTTAAAAATTATTGTCGGTCTGTCAATACGCACAATGAATTTTTTTAAAGAATACATAGTTGGCTAAATTGTCAAATTTCATATATAT
>SEYY01022110.1:42500-46735 GCA_009176605.1 Armadillidium nasatum | reverse complement strand
TATATATATATATATATATATATATATATATATATATACTTTGCGTTTTTCAATTTCTGTTGCGCATTTGCGATTTATATTCGTTTGCGTATTTGAGTTTAAGTATTTTGCGTATTTGCGTTTAATTTGCGTATTTGCGTATTTTTCGTTTGTAATTTAATTAATTTACATAATCTTTACAAAATGACTCTTTTCAATAAGACAGCTGCATCTCAGTTGCTTTCAGAACTGGAGGACAGCTTAAGTGGAGAATTGAAGAGGGATGACGTAGTCACCCTCTCTACTGAAGAATGTAATCAGCTTCTTCAAGAATTGAAAGAAGAGTTGTCCCCAGTGAAGAGAGCAAGAGCTGTGATCAAAAGAAAGATCACTCTTCTTTTCAAAAGTATTCTGGAACTCTCTTCTAGCGAGGAAGATATTCAGATTACTTTATCGCAGCTTGAAGGCAGTAAAAAAATATTGAGGAAGTCAAGATCTTCGATAATAAGATAGAAGAAATAATCTCTAATTCTTCTTCTTTCAAATATGACTCCAGCATTTTAGATGAGGAGATCATAGAAACATCACATTATCATATGAATAATGAAAAGTTGCTCCTCAGGATGACTCCTGAAATAAGGAACACATTCTAATTCTTCTGCGTCAGATCATTCTCGGGACGACACTGTGTCGCGTGAGGAAATGCAGAATATTCTAAAAAATATTCAAGCCTCAAAGCAGGAAATAAAAATCCCTGCAATCAAGTGTCAGATATTCAAGGGTGAAGGGGACCGACATTCATTCCGTTCATTCTTGCTCTCATTTCAAAATATTTATGGAGCTAGAAGAGATGTATCTGATGCCGCCAAGCTTCATTATTTGAAGTCACTTTTGGAGGGCAATGCTCTAAAAGATATTGAGCATTTGCCCAATATTGATGAAAATTTGGAGGTGGCATTGGACATCTTGAAGAGTCTTTATTTAGATGAATCATATATAGTCGATTCACTCTTTCATAAAATAGATTCTGCTCCTAATTTAGATAGTAAAAATCTGGAGAATATTCGTATATTCTTATCAGAGATGAGAGCAAATCTTCATGAGCTCAAGGAGTTTGGTTTAAATTTCTTCGACGTTTCGACGGCAGGCTGTAAGCTAATGAGCCATATCATAGTCGACAAGCTCCCCTCCAATTTCTTGAGAGAGCTCAAATTACTGACGCAAGAGGAATATCCCTCCTTAAATCTAGTCCTAGATAATTATGGTCGTGTCCTGAAATCCTTAGAAAAGGGTAGAGTTAAGAGTCAGGCTTCTCCTAAAAAGGAAAAGTATTCTGAACAACGTTCAAAGCAAAGTAAGAGTGACAAAAAATCATCGTCTTCTTATAATGCTTCTGTCTCCTCTAAAGAGGAATTGTCAAAATATTCTAAAGAAAAGAATAAATCTGTAAATATTCAAAATGAAAAAGGGAAGAGAAAGTCTTCTTATTCTCCTCCTTCACGATGTAAATTCTGCGAAGGAAAACATCGAATGATTTCTTGTGAGAAATATTCATCTCCTGAGACAAGGAGAGAAAGATGTAGAGAGTTGAACATATGTTTCAACTGTTCTAGTTCAAAACATATTTCGAACAAATGTCCTGCGAAGAAATATGGACTTAGCAGTCCATGTGGAATTTGCGGAAATAGAGCTCATATTTCTGCTCTATGTTTTCAGAAGTCTAAGGTTTCCAGTGGTTCCTCTAAAGAAAATAGTCTACAGCCACCTTCCGATACTGCAGAAGATAGTCTAGCCAGTAGTAGCCACATTAGTATTAATGCTGGTTCTTCCATTTCCCAAAATATTCTGCCTACCATCTCTATTAACATCAAAAAAGGTAATAAAATCATACCTGTCCGTATGCTGTTGGACTTAGGTTCACAACATACATATTTTAACAGTAATATTCTTACCAAATTGGGTATAGATATTCAGTCCTTACCTTCCATTAATAATCGAATTAAAACATTCTTAGGAGAGGAAGTAAGGACTCTAAGAACTTTAAATATAGAGATGGGCATTTGCTGTGGGAAAAAGTTCCATAGTCTCCCAGTCAATATTGACCCTCAGCTGGATGTCAGCTTTGAGGTACAAGGTTTAAGAGGAGCTATTCGGAACATAATCAAAAATGGCTATAAAATCGCAGATAATCACTATGAAAATATACATAGTGACAGGGTGACTAATATTGAGGGACTACTGGGCATAGATGCAATTCATCTTTTGAGGCATCTCAAAACCGTTCAATGTATTCGTGGCAGTGCTCTGGAAACCTGTCACGGGTTTGTGCCATTCGGGCCTGTCAAGACTTTTTTAACGCCTTCCCAGGAGACAGAAATCTTCGGGAAGAAGTCAAATAATCCTTCAAAGACTAAAGTTTCTCCTGTCAAATATTCATGACAGAAAGAGGAACTCCCCATACCACCCTCTCTACGAAGATCTGTCAAAAGTGTCCCTTCCTCAATGGTAAATGTAATCATGGATCCTGTTCCTTCCTATTTTGACCCTATGCTTACATACTCATCCAGAAGCAGATCTAGATTTGGGACTAGAAAGTCTCTACAAACTGGATTCTTTAGGCATAAATGAGGAAAAGGATCAGGGTTCCATCGATGAGTATTATATCTCCAAATTCCATGAAACCATTGAGTTTAGGGACGGAAAGTACCATGTGGAGTTACCTTGGTACCAAGATATTCTGGAGCAGGTCCCTTCAAATCATCGTGTTGCATTAGCAACAATGCAGAGGGTCAAGAAGAAAATGACATCTCAGGGACTTGACCAGAGGTATGGGGATATATTCAAAGAGTATTTGAAAGAAGGTATTATCGAGTCTGTTGAGGTACAGCCTAAAGATTTTCATAAATTCATCTGGATACCTCACAGGCCGGTAATTAAGCAGGCACTTCAGGTTACCACCAAAATAAGGCCTGTTTTCAACTGTAGTCTGAAAATAGGAAATAGTCCCTCTCTAAATCAGGCTATATATTCAGGAGTAGATTTAATCGCCTCCCTTTTCAAAATGTTAATCGCTTTTAGGACAAACAAATATATTGTTCTGTCCGATATTTCAAAAGCTTTTCTCCAAATTCGTCTGAAGTTGGAGGAGGACAGAAGTAGGTTTTGCTTTTTTTGGGAAAGCGATGGTAAGCTACTTACTTATCGTTATGCTACCATAATCTTTGGGTTGGCAGTCAGTCCTTATATATTAGGCGCTGTGATTCAACATCATGTCAAAAAATACCCAGCCGATCTCTGTTCTTCTCTCTTGATGAATAATCTCTACGTCGACAATTTTATATATTCTTCGTCTTCTGTTGAAGAATTGAAAGATATTTTTCATAAAGCCACTTCACGCATGAGTGAAGGTGGTTTTAATTTATGTTCATGGAACACAAACTGTCAAGAGCTCAGGAATATATTCGAAGCAGAAAATAAACTCGCCTCTCATCAATGTGATGAGGAGAGGGTGCTAGGATACTTATATAACACCTCTCAGGATACCTTGGGTCTAAGTAATTATTCTCTGGGTACAGTCTCCACAAAAAGACAACTCCTGTCGGAGATTTCCAAAGTATTCGACCCACTTTCTCTTTGTCTCCCTGTAACAATAAGAGGGCGTCTTCTGATGAAGATGACATGGGCAGAGGAGATGGGGTGGGATGATGATCTTAATCAAGATATTAAAAATTCTTGGGAGAAGTTGAGCAAAGATCTCAACTCCCTAAAAGAGATCACCTTCCCCAGATCTTGTTTCGAGTCCTGTGACTCTAATTTAAATATGTATATATTCTGCGATGCTAGTTCAGTAGCTTATGGCTTCGTAGTGTATATATATTCTGAGTCTGAAGGTCCAAATATTCTCTGGTCGAAGGGAAAGGTCACTCCAGCAAAAGGAAAAACTCTTCCTTGTCTGGAGTTATTATCTGTATTCTTGGCTTTAAAGTGTCTGCCACAAATTTTGAGTAGTCTATCTGGGAGTAAATTCAAAAATTTGTATATATTCTCCGACTCTCAGATTACGTTGGCCTGGGTCCAGAACAAAGGATTAAAGTCCAAGCAAATATTCGTCAGAAATCGGGTACAAGATATTCTGAGTATGAGCTCAGCTCTAAAAGAAAATCATTCTTTAACCCCCAGGTTTCTGTATGTAAAAACTGAAGATAATCCTGCTGACCTATTGACCAGAGGAATAACCTTCAAGGAGTTCCAAAAGA
>SEYY01022110.1:27500-32500 GCA_009176605.1 Armadillidium nasatum | reverse complement strand
AAATTTTAAATATTACGTTAAAAGGAAAAAACTTTTCAATTTGGAATTCAAAGAATCTTATCGTCGAACAGAAAATCAGGGTAGAACATAAATCAATATTTATTAAATAAATAAATATTTATTTATTTATTTATTTATTTATTAAATAAATAAATAAATATATATTTTTATTAATCAAGGTAGAATCTTTGGAAGAACTACCGAAATATGTTTCTTCATTTACACCCTTTGCGTGTTCTGTGCGAGAACCAAAAATATAAGCAAAAACTAAACTTTTCTTATTAATAATAGAAATATATTACTACTAAGCCATCTTTACCAAAACTTGCTTATATTGCCTCTTTCTCATGTGATTATGTATTTAGAGTTACATACTTAGAATTGTGGTATTTTTCAAAGTTAGACAAAGTTAGCATTCTGATTTCTCTTTTGGGTATTTTTGAGTTTTGAAAGTACTGCCTAGAAAAGTTATTGTTCCCGAATAGGGAAAAAGCCCGTGAGTTGTGAATATTTTGAAACAAAAAAACAAAAAATGCTTATTTCGAACAATTTTGTTCCCATGCAGATCAAGAAACAAGACCAATTCTGAAAAAAAATTCGGAATTCTTTGTTTGAACACGTATTATCTTGTTTAGTAAAATAACGTAATCTTTACAAGAAATATTACCGAGAAAAAATACCAAAAATAAAATTTCATAATTGAGACTGACTTTCTTTTTCGTATATTATATGTTATATTACGAATCAGTGAAATTAAATTCTCATTTCGGATTTAAATCAGAATTCGACGATTTGTTACGGCTTCACTTTCGGATTCGTTATAGTTCTCGGTCACATACACACACGCACACACGGACACACGCACACACACACACACACATTCACACACACATATAGATATATATATATATATATATATATATATATATATATATATATATATATATATATATTATATATATATATATATATATATATATATAATATATATAGAAAATATAGAAAATATAGAAAACATAGAAAAGTTTAAGACTTTAATTGCTTATCCCTCTTCATTAGTGCAATGCATTCGAGTAGAAGTTCTGAAGAAGTGATTCAGATAAGTACTCAATACAAACAAATGTTCTCAATCTGAGTCAAGTTTGAAGAATAGACTTTGAACATACTCTTGTATCTACACACGCACACCCACACACACACACACACACACATATTATATATATATATATATATATATATATATATATATATATATATATATATATATATATATATATATATATATATATATATATATAATATATATATATATATATATATATATATATATATATATATATATATATATATATATATATATAATTATATATATATATATATATATATATATATATATATATATATATATATATATATATATATATATATATATATATATATATATATATATATATATATATATATATATATATATATATATATATATATATAAATATATATATATATATATATATATATATATATATATATATATATATATATATAATATATATATTATATATATATATATATATATAATATATATATATATATATATATATATATATATATATATATATATATATAATATATATATAATATATATATATATATATATATATATATATATATATATATATATATATATATATATATAATATATATATATATATATATATATATATAAATATATATATATATATATATATATAATATATATATATATATATATATATATATATATATATATATATATATATATATATATATATATATATATATATATAATTAAAATAAAGTACTTTTTTAATAAAATTTTCTTATATTAAAATCACAAACACATTATCATGGCTATAATATTTAGAGCTCAGTAAAGTAAAAAGGTCACTTTAAAATCATATTGAAAATCTAAAATACAATATTTAGTGCGTTGCTGACGTAAAAATATTCATAGAAGGCGCTTAAGAATTTTCATATTAATTTCCTTTCTTAAAATTAATTTAAGGTTTCATAAATCTAATTGTAATATTTTAGGTAAAAATAGGAATAAAAAAAGTGCTTAAATAATGTAATTAAAAAAATTGTAATTTGATTACTATTTTTTTCAACTTCTTACTAATTTCTCTTTCCTTTCAATGATAGTAGCACTCACTTTGGATCTTTTAAAGTATATTTACCCCAGCCGATTGTAACGAAATTTACATCATTTGAAGAACCCATGACCACCGAAAAAGTTAAAAAAAATATTTTAAAAGCCGAGAAACAAAAGGGAAATAAGTTATTGAGTTTCAAAAATTGAAAAAAGTAGCGAAAAATCTTGAAATGTAGCCAGTGTGGCGAAGTATTTTTATAAATCTCATATATGGTTCATTCTTTTCTTTTCATTTTTTTTCTAACAAATAGGTTCGACTTAACCTAACCTTGACTTAAGGGGTAAATGTATGCCTACCTGCCGGTAAATAGTCCTAACCCCTAGGATATATTATATATATATATATATATATATATATATATATATATATATATATATATATATATATATATATATATATATATATATATATATATATATATTATAAAAATAATAAAAAAATTAAAATAAAAAAAAATAAAAAAAAAAAAAAAAAATAAAAAAAATTGCCACGTGTTGCAAAATAAAAAAAATGCGCCGAAAAAGAAAAGCGCCAAGAAAAATTGGCTATAAAAAATAGCCTGGTGTAGATATAATTAAAAATAACCCTCGCTTTGAACTATCCCAATTACTACAGAATGGTCGCTATTCTGATGAAATGCAAAAATGTCTAACCCCTGGAATTTATATATATAACAAACTAAAGCTCTTTCAATGAACTACAGAAAAATGTTTCAAAGAAAAAAAAACCACAATTATTTTATTATTTGGGAAATAAATTAGTGAAAACAACTTTATTAAAAAATTTTTTTTTTTTTTTTTTTTCCTTCAAAATTTATGCCTGATACATTTGCCTTTCTGTTTTCTCATTTTTTTGAACAATTTTTGCAGTGCGTTTTTATTTCTCTCTCTAAACATTATTATCCAACAATTTTTCGGTTCTAAATATTGCGAATAAAGGCATATCAGCCTTTAATTTAGAAAAACAGTTTTTAACATTTTTCCTATTTACCCTGATTAGTGTGAATTAATCTTTACCCATTTGCTTAAAAATTTGATATTTAATATACAGGGTTGGTGATTTTTGATTTTTTAAAAAATCAAAAAATAAAAAATCAATGATTTTTTTGATTTTTTTGATTTTTTTGATTCTTTTGATTTTTTTTGATTTTTTTAAAAAATAATAAAACTGTTTTTTTACTTGTTTTTATTTTGTCATATTTTTTGATACATAATGATATAATAGATATATTAGTTCCTTCTTACTGTGTTAAAAAACTTTAAAGTAGTTATATATTAAAATATAACTTCCTTAATATTTGGTTCAAATTTCATATAGGGTAATACAAGAATCTGATCTTCATTAATATAATTTATCCAATATGAGATTTAATTTAATGCAATTTGAGGTTATAGACAAAAGAGAAAACAGAAAAGACAATTCCTTTTAATTTTCAACATTTAAATTTTTATACAACAAAAAAAAAAATTCCTCTATATAGGACCGACCGGGGCTGGAATTTGGCCGGGGCCGGGGCCGGGGTTTGGCCGGGGTTGCCTAAAATTTGTAAAGAGGTCAAAAGCACTGAAATTTTAGGTTAAGAAAATTAGATATAAGGTTTATTTAATTGTAAGGAAGGAGTAGAATAGGCAACATTCACTTAAATTAATGATTATATGCATTTTCTCTAAAAAAAAAATCAGAAAATTACAGTTTTGTATATTTAAAGTTTAAAAGAAGTACAAAAATTAAAAAAAAAATTATTCTAATTCATAATAGTGATTTAACACGTTTACCTAGGTAAAGTTTGAAAAAATGTAAGATATAAAATTATCAATATAACCTTTTATACATATCATTGTTATTTTATTGCTATTTATCAAACTTGTATCATTTAGCTGCATTATTTAAAAATTATTATTTTGTTTATACTTTCAGTCAATATGGCTAAAAGATCAGCTTCTGCAGTATTTGAATACTTTACAATGTTTCAGGATAGGCTCGAAATAGCTAAATGTAACATCTGCAGTCAGAAAATTAGAAGAGAACCTCCGGGTGCTACAAGTAAAAAAAATTTCAACCAAATCTTTTTGGAGTATCTAAAATCAAAACACAAAGATGAACATTCACTAGCAGAAAAGGAGCAGTCAAAAGAAAAAAAAAAGAAAAAAATCTTAATTTTCTTATATTTTGTTTGAAATTTTTTTTTATTATTTGACTGATTGAGCTGAAATTTTCAAAGTATGTGAATTTTTCACGAAGTTCTGAGTTGATTTCGAGCATTTTTTTGAGTCTATAACGGTTTGAAACTTATTTGGACCCAAAGTTGAAAAAAAAATGAAAAGGTCAAACCACTGGTCCACATGAGCTGAAAATTTAACTGAATACCTTTGCCCCAATTTCTTGCATTGGTGGGAATAGATTTTTGATATCACGTCTAAAAAAAGTTATAAGCACTTGAAATTTTTTTTGCAAAAATCGTACCCTTCTGGAGGAAAAAATTATTTTTAAAAAAAATGCTACCTACTATTTTTTTTTATTTGTGAATATTGTTTAGAAGAGGAACAGGGCAACAATTTTTTTAGTGCATTTTTAAATGCCCTTTGTTTGAAGCGAGATATAGCCTCTCAAACTTTGGGAATTTTTGAAATTTGGCCAAAAATGGACCTTTTTGAAAGCTATATCTCAAAACCAACGAATCTCATCGAATAAAGTACATAGAGGAATTTGTAGCCCCACCCCTCCTCTATACACACCAAAAATAGGAAATGTTATAGTTGTATTTTTTAAAAAAAGATTTTGTCTGAAAAGGTGGATTTTTTAGTTCAA
>SEYY01022110.1:20000-25000 GCA_009176605.1 Armadillidium nasatum | reverse complement strand
TTATTCAATATTTAACTTCAACAATTTCAGTTCCTCAAAAAAATCTTTCTCATCCAAGAAGTTTTGTCTTTTCCAACCAAATGTTTTCCTAACCAATTTTCTCTCCAGCCAATTGTTTGTCTCCTCCAACCAATTCCCTATTAAAATGTACAAATTGTAACCTTTGACAAAATATACTATTGCTCATTATTTCATATCTTGGTTTTTATAATCAATAACAACTTTTCCAACTATATATTTACCTTGGATAAGGGAAAACTTATTCTGATCATGACTTTGGTGGTGACTGTCAAAAGTGACACTTTGGCTTCACACCACTTGATTTCTTCTTTTATTCTTTATGGAGGTTTGTTGTACTCCTTCTCAGGGAAATATTCTTCCTCAATGATTATTTGGTCTTCTTTCAATTCAATTAAGGCTTTTTATCAGTTTATTAATTATTGCCTTCTTTTTTTAAATTATTTTAGATCTTATTTTTTTAACCAATGTATATTTATAACAAAATTAGCTCAAAGTAATTTCTATCTGAAAAAATAAGAACTAGAGAACACTGCATATATATATATATATATATATATATATATATATATATATATATATATATATATATATATATATATATATATATATATATATATATATATATATATATATATATATATATATATATATATATTAAGGTGCTATGTCAGCAACTTTCTACTATACTATTCATGAACAATTATTACCAACGAATTAATGTATTATTTTAGGTAGACCTATATACCATTTTTCTCTCATTAATTACTATGAGAAAACATTTCTATTCCTTCTTCTCTCATAATTTCCCCTAAACAGGACCAATTTTATTTCCTTTTCTTTTAAAATATCCCCTAAAATATGTATTCTTTCATGAATTCCTTTATTTGCTATTTTCTAGGTCCCCTAAACCTTCTGCAGTATTTTCTCGCAGGAAACCTCATTTAAGGTACTTGTAAAATCCCCCTCATCTTTCAAGCTTAAAATCCAAGTCTTACATTTACACAATGTTGATGAGAATACATAATATGCAATGAATCTTTTTCTTGAAATTTCTTTCAGTTTGTAAATATATATATATATATATATATATATATATATATATATATATATTATATATATATATATATATATATATATATATATTAGTGATGGATCGGATGTCATATTTTCCAATTTGCGGATGCGGATGCGGATGTTGAATTTTCGAAAGTGCGGATGCGGATGCGGATGCGGATGTTGAATTTTCGAAAGTGCGGATGCGGATGCGGATGCGGATGCGGATGTTAATTTTGATGAGGATGCGGATGCGGATGCGGATGTTAATTATATATATATATAATATATATATATATATATATATATATATATATATATATATATATATATATATATATATATATATATATATATATATATATATTTTATTTTTTTTTTTTTTTTTTTTTCTATCACCTTTCCCACTTTCGTGAGGTGGTGCCCGCCACAATTCCCTTACAAACATAACTATTCTTACCTTTCAACGCTTTCACCACCTCCCTCCATCTCTGTCTCCACAAATCTTCTACCCTCGTCTAAACTTAAATTCCTTCCATCAAAATCACTCTCACTCCATCCATCCATCTCGACTTCGGCCTTCCCCTCCCCCTACCCTTCCCCTATCTACATCGGATCTACGTACCTTGCCAACCATTCTGTTCTCTTTCATTCTTCACATATGTCCAAACCATTTTAGCACATCCTCCTACTCTCTATCAATTACACCCTTCTTCCATTTACACATCTCCCTTATTCTTTCATTTCTAATCCTATCAATCCTTCTCAATTTATATATCGCTCTCAAATCTTTCATCTCAAAGACATTGAAACTTTTTCTCGACCGAGCACTTATCGTCTATGTTTCACACACATACAATACAGAAGGTGAACACATACATTCAAACATTCTTATCTTTATTTCTTTCGAAATTTTCCTTTCTTCCATACTTTTCTTAGGCCCCCCCAATACTTTCATTTCCTTCTACCACTCTGTTCTTTATTCCTTTTTCCGTCCCACCCTTACCTTCCACCCAACATTACTAGATATTTGAATTCATTCACCTCCTCAAGTTTCCATTCTCACACTTCTACAAACCAATTCCTCCCTCCACATTTCCTCATCCCCACCTCCAATCCTCATAACTTTATTCTTCGCTGGATTGAATTTCAATCTCGTGTTTGCACATTTCCCTTCAAACTCTCTCACAAGTATTCTCATCTTTTCTCCAGATTCTGCCACCACACATGCCGCATCATCTGCAAAAAGTAAAACATTCACTTCACATTCACCCTCCATATTTCTCAACGTAATACTCTTCCCTTCTCTCTCCATTTTTCTCTAAGTAAACCATTCATCAATAGATTAAATAACATGGAGATATTACAAACCCCTGTCTCAATCCCACTCCTATGCTAAACCAATCCGATAGTTCTCTCTTCACCCTCACTCTTGATCTACAATTCGCATATATATATATATATATATATATATATATATATATAATATATATATATATATATATATATATATAATATATATATATATATATATATATATATATATATATATAAATTAGTGATGGATCGGATGTCATATTTTCTAATTTGCGGATGCGGATGCGGATGCGGATGCGGATGTCGAATTTTGGAGAAGTGCGGATGCGGATGCGGATGCGGATGTTGAATTTTTGAAAGTGCGGATGCGGATGCGGATGCGGATGTTGAATTTCCGAAAGTGCGGATGCGGATGCGGATGCGGATGCGGATGTTGAATTTTCGAAAATGCGGATGCGGATGCGGATGCGGATGCGGATGCGGATGTGATGTTGATTTTTGTGCGGATGCTCCGCATCCTCGCATGCGGATGCGGATGCGGATGCCATCACTTTATATATATATATATATATATATATATATATATATATATATATATATATATATATATATATATATATATATATATATATATATATATATATATATATATATATATATATATATATATATATATATATATATATATATATATATATATATATATATATATATATATATATATATATATATATATATATATATATATATATATATATATATATATATATATATATATATATATATATATATATATATATATATATATATATATATATGTATATATATATATATATATATATATATATATATATATATATATATATATATATATATATATATATATATATATATATATATATATCAAGTCTTTCTGTATTGTCCCTTGTTTGAAATAGTATATCCAGGAAACACTTAAATTTCTTTTCAGAATCGGTCTACAATTTTGCACAATAGAATATTTTACTTTATTAATATTTTTCCAACTCGAGTTTTATTTCTTCCAATGAAATAATATAATTATAATTATAAATTTATAATTTATAATTTTTTATAACATACAGGTTAAAAAAATCGGGTGTTGTAACAGCCTTTTCCTGTTCTTCTGTCTATTCTTTGAAATTCTTATTTATTTGTTTCTATTTTATCAACTTAATTCTGTCTCTAATAAAGTTTCTTAATTAATTTCTAATTCTGCATTTCTGTCTTCACACTCTCGAAAATCGTCGAAAATCTTCTACGCTTTCGAAAGCTTTTTCATAATCAGCAAAGTTCATGTTTGACATCTATTGCACTTAGGACAAACCTAGGACAAACATTGGACAAACATAGGACAAAAATGCCATGTCTTTTATTTTCCCTTTCTTGACAACACAATATTTAGAAAAATTTCATTACTTGGTTCATGATTCATATTAAACAATGCTTAGATCAACATAAAATTCCTTATGATTTTGCTGTGTCAGTAAATATTACTCTACACATATTTTGCTCTTTCGTTTCTTCAGAATTATTTGTTACTCTTATCTTATCAACACTTACTTTGCTTAAAATTTTCAACTTAAGAATAGCTGGTTTTAGTGTTTTCATTATAATCAGTGTTTTTTTACCCTTGGTGTAGATGTTAATTGTTTCTAATTTTCTAGCTTAATTTAGTGTTTATTCATCATCCCATATTGATACTTTGGTTTTAGAATTTAGGTATAGAGCTAAAAAAAAGGCTTGAGAAAGGTTAAACATCAACTGCCATATATGACTAGTTTGTCAGGAAAATTACTATACAGTACTACTGTCAGCATACACCACATTAAAGATATGACGCACTGCAAAAATTGTCTTAACGAATCGTTGGGACAAAAAATGTCCCAACAAATTTTTTCAGTTATTTTCTTATTAGAAAATAAATCGGTAAAGCGACCTTCCTACATTTAACATGTCTTTTCTCTATTGAAGATTTTACTGTGACATTTTTGCCACTTGTCCCAACGATTCGTTAGGACAATTTTTGCATTGAACATTATGTTCAACCTTCTGATGATTACTTGTGGTCTTCATTTTCTTACACACAAAAAACCAGAAATCATTGTTCTAACCTTTTAAAAAATTTGTTTAAATTTCCCGCCCAATATATATATATATATATATATATATATATATATATATATATATATATATATATATATATATATATATATATATATATATATATATATATATATATATATATATATATATATATATATATATATATATATATATATTATATAACATATTTCTTTATGAGTATTTATCATAAGAACGCAGTCGTTCACCATATTTCATCATTTTGATTTGTTTTGCTCGATTTGTCTTCCCATTTTATTAGTAAACACTCTTCCATCCTCTTTTCTTAACACTCTCTTGCCTTCATTCTTGCTTATTCCTCCATTCCTCATTCTTCTCTTCCACTATTCCGACTAAGCTTCGTTTTTCTTAACAAGTGTCAAGAATATTAAATGATTAATGCTTGGAGAGGCTTAGTTTGTTTTTCCTTTACTTCTTTTTTAATTTATCTTTTTTTTAATTTATTT
>SEYY01022110.1:10000-15000 GCA_009176605.1 Armadillidium nasatum | reverse complement strand
ACACACATACACACAATCTCACAAACGCACGCACACGCACGCACACACACATACACACACACTTAAATAACAATAATATATAAACTAAAAATATTTGATGAATATTTTGAAAATTTTTCTTTTTTTTCTAGAAAATTTATTTTTCATTATTTTTTTTGGGAAGCGAACTGAATAAATATAATTCATAATAAAATATGATTTAAAATTTAAAAATATTATAAAAAAAATAAATAAATAAAATTTTTTTAAAAAAATAAATGATTTATTTGAATCTCTGTGAAAAGAGAAATCATGCAAATAAATCAAATTTTATAATATATTTTTAAAATAATGAAAAAGATCTGATGGATATTTAATATTATATTTAATATTATATTTTATTTTTTTACAGTAAGACACTCGTGCTCAGGTTTGACCTGATTTATTGGGTATTGAAAAGGAAGAAAAACTACTCGTAAAAAAAAAAAAAAAAGTAAATTCAAATTATTTTTATTTAGTTTATTTGCTTATTGAAAGATTTATATAAAATTTTAGTTTTTTTTTAAGAATATTTTTAATTATATTATTTCTTCGTCGATATGATAAATCAAAGCGTTTAATGTCTTAAGTAAGTTATTAGTAACTGCGTAAGTAAGTACAGTAAGTAAGCAACCAAGTAAGTAGTAGGTAAGTAGGTAAGTAAGTAAATAAGTAAGTAAGTAAGTAAGTAATTAGGTAGGTAAATATGCAAATAAGTAAGTAAGCAAGTAAGTAGGTGATTAGGTAAGTAAGTATGCAAGTAAGTAGATAAGTAAGTACGTAAGTAAATAAGTAAGCAACTAAGTAGGTAAGTTGGTAGGTAAGTATGTAAGTAAGTAAAGTAAATAAGAACGACAACAACAATAATAAGTTCAAAATGAACAACAACAAGAATAATAAGAAGAAACATGAAGGAAAAAAAGGACACGAAAATGAAAAAGAAAAAAAAAAAAAAAAAAAAAAAAAAAAAAAAAAAAAGTAAAAAAATAAAAAAAATTAAAAAAAATATAAAAAATATAAAAAAATTTACCTTATTTCTGATGCATCGGACCAAAATAGCCGAGTTTCCTTATTAGTTTATTGAAACAAAATCTTCACAATATTTTTTTTTTCTTTTTTTCTTTTCTTTTTTTTTGAATTTTTGCAAAGGAATTTTTAATTCCGCTAAGAATGTTTTACCAAAAAATTTCTCATTCATTTTTTAGGATTATTTATTCAGTACAAATGCAGTGAGAATATTTTCTCAAATTCTTGTAAGAATTTTTTTATGGCTTGCATATGTAGATAACTACATGTATATGATATTATTATTATTATTATCATTATTATTATTATCATTATTATTATTATTATTATTATTATTATTTTATTATATATTATTATTATTATTATTATTATTATTATTATTATTATTATTATTATTATTATTATTATTATTTAGCTAGAATGTTATGATATTATTATTATATGATATTATTATTATTATTATTATTATTATTATTATTATTATATTATTATTATTATTATTATTATTATTTATCATTATTTTTATTATTTATAAGAATATTATCAAGAAGATTTCCATGGTTACTCACAATAGTTGTTTTTAAACTATAAACCAAAATATATAGAGAAATTTATTACTGCGTTGTATATATATATAATATATATATATATATATATATATATATATATATATATATATATATATATATATATATATATATATATATATATATATATATATATATATATATGCCCTTCAGTCATCTAGTCGATACCCATTCAATGTGGCACAAGTTTCCGTGATGTACCCCATACACAATTTCTCAACCCATAATTGTTTTTCATTATAAATTTGGCATTGACATAATCGCTGGACGTGAGTGATATTATACATTTCATTTTCTAATTTATCTTTTAGGGACTTCTTACTGAGGAATACTACTTTACTGTAATGGAAAATCTTAGTTGTTGATTTGGTATATCTCAAAATAATTATTACATGACTAGAAAGTTGTACGATGTTACAAAAGGTTATGAAGCATGAAAGAGTCGCAACTCTGTCTCATGACACATAAATTTCATGTTGTTACGTCGTATATAAATTTCAAACTGTCACTTCATACATTTTTCAAGCTGTCACGTCATATAAATTTCAGTTTGAAACGTCGTATAAATTTCAGACTGTTACGTCATAAAAATTTCAGGCTTTTACATTATGTAAATTTCAGGCTATCACGTCAAATAAATTTCCGGCTTTTACATCATATAAATTTCAGGCTGTCACATTAAATAAATTTCAGGCTGTCGCGTCATGTAAATTTCAGACTCTCACGCCATATAAATTTCAGGCTATCACGTTCATGTAAATTTTATACTCTTTTGCCATAAAAATTTCGAGCTGTCACGTCATGTAAATTTCAGACTTTTTCGCCATATAAATTTCCGTCTGTCAAGCATATACATTTCAGGCTGTCACATTTATGCTAAACATAATCTCATAAGCTAGGCGAGATACGGTAAGCTGTACCTAAACATCATTTAAAACACAAAATGGGTACTAAGCACTAAACATTGTAAGATTAATAAAATTAGTGTCTACCTGCATTGCAACCTAATGTATAAAAGATTTGCTTAATTATGATATATAACTATTTTTTCGATTAGAATCTCTCGCATAAAATACCAAGTCACAACTTACGGATGCCAAATACTAAGTTCAATATTATTATAGCTGTATCAAATCCATCTGAGACTTGACGCAGTGTGCACACAAGCACACTCACATACACAAAACATAATATATATATATATATACTATATATAATAGTAATATAATAATCTATATATATATATATATATATATATTATATATATATATATATATATATATATTATATATATATATATATATATATATAATATATATATATATATATATATATATATATATATATATATATATATATATATATATATATATATATATATATATATATATATATATATATATATATATATATATATATATATATATATATAATATATATATATATATATATATATATATATATATATATATATATATATATATATATATATATATATATATATATATATATATATATATTGATTTTACTTATTGAATTCTGCAGTATTTGAACTACTATTAAAAATAAAAACCATGTAAATAACCTCTTCAATATAAGGGGAAATACTAAACAAAAACCCAAAATCTAAAATCAAGATTTTATGAAGCACAAGATTGAAAAATAAGGATAAAGATATAAAATAGCGCACAAAACGACATCTAAAATTATTCAGTATTATAAAAATAGGAAGGAAATACATTATCACATTCCCTTTTTTTAAATACTATAATAAAATACAGTATTTTAATAGAAGTAAATAAACTTTAGCACTTTACTGCATATCAAAGAAAGTTTTTGATAACTTGAAAACATTAAGAAGAGGGGAAAACTTAAAGAGAGAGAGAGAGAGAGAGAGAGAGAGAGAGAGAGAGAGAGAGAGAGAGAGAGAAGAGAGAAAGAGAGAGAGAAAACTTGGAAAGAAACAGATGGGGGAAAGTTTAGAGAGAGAGAGATTTTGAGGAGTATCTTGAGAGGAAACTGAGGGGAGAAACTTTGAGGGGGAAAGTTGCTTGAGAGGAAACTTTGGAACTCTTGAGTTTAACAAAGAAGGAAAGATAAAGCCAAATAAATTTAGTGTGGAAAAGTTTTAACAAACTTTCTATTCAACAGAGTATTTATGATAAACTTGGTCAATTGCTTTTTGCTCCAGATACTTTAAAAACCTTGCTCCTGACTTTGACATTCTTCTGCATTGTTATTATTATTAATAGTAATAGTAGTAGCAGCAGTAGTTTTAGTAATAGTAAAGTAGCAGAAGTATTAGGAGTAATTCCTTATAAGAATTATTAGTAGAAGTAGTTGCAGTAGTATTCAGATAATATAAAATGCTATTAATTACCAATCATTTTTAAAGAAAAAACAGTATTAAAAGTAGTTGTAGTATATTCGTATTAATAGTAGGTTGTAATAGTAATAGTAATCATCAAAACTGATAATAGCTGAATTCCGTTAATTTTAATCTCCTCAAAAAAAAGGCGATTAAAAAAAAAAAAAAAAAAAAAAAAAGCACGAAAGTTTAACAAGATTTGGCGCGAAAATTTTAATTAATTGGTTGGAAATTTGATATTGAGAAACAAAAAGAAGTTATTGTATTAAAATAGAAAATCATATTTCATCTTCCAGTTAAGAAACAATTAAATCAAGAATTCCATTGAATAATAAAAAAAAAAAATTAAAATATTAACATTTTTAAAATCGTTTTTTTATTTTGTTTCTAGGAGTCTGGGGGGGGGGGGAAGGAGGGGAAAGGAATTCAATTATTTTTCTTTAAAGAAAGAAATATTAAATATGGTGAGATGATTATGCAAAAGTTTAAACCTTCTCAGGTGGGAACAGACGGAAGCCTTGAAGAGAGGAAGATTAAATACAGGAGGAAAAATAGATGATAGTTGAGTTACACAGAATAGCGGTGGCTGGAAAGAAGACATATATATATATATATATATATATATATATATATATATGATTATATATATATATATATATATATATATATATATATATAATATATATATATATATATATATATATATATATATATATATATATATATATATATATATATATATATATATATATATATATATATATATATATATATATATATATATATATATATATATATATATATATATATATATATATATATATATATATATATAATATATATATATATATATATATATATATATTTATATATTATATATATATATATATATATATATATATATATATATATATATATATATATATATATATATATATATATATATATATATATATATATATATATATATATATATATATATATATATATATATATATATA
>SEYY01022110.1:0-2500 GCA_009176605.1 Armadillidium nasatum | reverse complement strand
TCCTTCTGCCTACTCCTGTAACTCTTTATTTTCAAATCCAAAAATTCTTATTTTTGCTCTTTGCTGCACTGCCTCCAGCATATTAATATTTTTCTTTAGATAAGAAGCCCAAACCTGAGTACAGTACTCAATCATTGGTCTAACATAACCATTATAGATCCTATAGATTACTTCCTTACTTTTAAATTAATATTTTGATTTATAATTCATAGCATTCTGTTAGTTCTTTCCCTATCTCCTAAGCATTGTTCTGACACATTCAAACTACTGCTAATAATCACACCCAAATCTTTTTCTTTATCCACAGACTCAAACCATTCCCCATACATTTCATAATTGAAATTCTTATTAGAATAGCCCATATGAAGAACTTTACATTTTTAATTATTAAATTCATTTGCCATTTTTCAGCCAACCCAAGATGTTTATTTGAATCATGTTGGAGTGTCATACATCCCTCAATATTTTTAACAGATAGGCCAGCTTAGTGTTATCATCAAACTTAAAAACTTAACATTTTATTCCCTTATCAAAATCATTAATAAGTATAAAGAACAGAAAAGGCCCAGGCACAGGACCCTGAAGAACACCACTTTTTACCAATCCCTTGATGATTTATTTATTATTTAATACTACACACTGTCTCTCATCTTTCAACCACTCCTGTATCCAATTATGAATAACCCATCCTAAAACACACTGAGATAACTTTTAAATCAGCCTTTTATGAGGTACCTTATCAAAAGCTTTGCTAAAATCAAGATATGCAATACCAACTGGTTCTCCTTTGTCAATGCAATCAGTAAAATGTCCATAAATTCCAAAAGATTCATCTGACATGATTTACCTTTCTTGAAACCATGTTGTGAATTTTGAAAAATTTTATTGTCAACTAAATGTTTTTCTGTTTGTCTTTTCAATATTTTGTTTAGAATTTGAACTAGCTGTAAGGTGAAACTAATTTCCAAGATCATCTGTTACTTTTTTTTTTAGAGCAGATTTCCAATCCTCTTATATCACAATAATTAAGAGACCTATTAAATAAATGCAATAATATCACTACCTTCCTTTAGGATTCTTCCATGTATACCATCTGAACCTGCAGACTTACAATTATCAATATGTTCAAACAAATTCTTAACCCCATTTGCATCATCATCAAGAAATGCAAACCTATCACTACTCTGTTCTCTAATGTTACTGCTATCAAACCTTTTATTTATAAATACTGATGCAAAATAGATATTAAAAATATTGACTAATTCTTCGTCAGAGTTAATTACCTTATCATTAATATTAATAGGACTCCCATCTTCCTTTGTTATTAAATTTATAAAAACTAAAGTATTTCTTCAAATCTTTATTAATGTTTCTTCAAGAGTTAATTTATGATTGTCTCTTAGATCTACTTATTTCTTTATTTAGCTCATTCCTTATTCTCCTATAAGTTTCCAAATCCATTATACTATTACTGACTGTGAACTTCTTGAACTACATATGCTTGTCTCTAACTTTATTCCTGATTTATCTACTCCACCAATTGGGCTTTCAGTTCTTTGCCTTAATTTCTCTGATTGCAAAACATTCTGACTGAACTTTATCCAAGATAGATTTGAAAGTTTCCCCTATTTGAATACAGTTTGGGTCCTCCAATGCTTTATTCCAGTCAGTTTTCTAAATTTTCCTGAATTTCTCAAAGTTAGTAATTTTAAAGTCAAAAACCTTTTACCTTGTTTTCTATTAAATGTGGTTTACCTACTACATTTAAATTAACCTTATATATATATATATATATATATATATATATATTATATATATATATATATATATAGATATATATATATATATATATATATATATATATATATATATATATATAATTATATATTAAAGTTTTTAATTGGCATTTATTATCTTACCTTTACTCTGAAAGCCTGAAATATATTTTTAATTAATTTACACTTGGAGCCTTGAAAAGGAAGTTAAATAGCATCTTTAAATTTATAATAAACAAATTCCTAACAAATGGTAACTTTAGTGAAGACAGTTTTGGTAGGCCCTTGTGGCTTATGTCTCATTTTTTTTTTCTTATGTTCCTGAAGCTCTGGGATTCAAACCTATGGTGTAGTTTCCTCAAAATTGAGAGATGTGCTAATTAAGGAAAAGTCAGAAAAATTAGTTAAATTTATTTAAGGAACTTAAAGTTGAAAAAAAAAGAAAGTTCATTTTTGGAATTACAGGAAAAATAATAAAATTATTTGTTAATTAATATCAAGTTATAAAATAATAAATGATAATGATTCTTGTTAATCTCAATATTATGATATAACTACATTTATTTTAAATTTTCCAAAAACTCATGGAAATTTGAGTTGTCAAATAACCAAAAACTAGTTGACTTTTTATGATATATAGTATATATATATATATATATATATATATATATATATATATATATATATATATATATATATATATATATATATATATATATATATAT
>SEYY01022109.1:17500-80609 GCA_009176605.1 Armadillidium nasatum | reverse complement strand
ATATATATATATATATATATATATATATATATATATATATATATATATATATATATATATATATATATATATCACCTTTCCCACTTTCGTGAGGTGGTGCCCGCCACAATTCCCTTACAAACATAACTATTCTTACCTTTCAACGCTTTCACCACCTCCCTCCATCTCTGTCTCCACAAATCTTCTACCCTCGTCTAAACTCAAATTCCTTCCATCAAAATCACTCTCACTCCATTCCATCCATCTCCACTTCGGCCTTCCCCTCCCCCTACCCTTCCTCTATCTACATCGGATCTACGTACCTTGCCAACCATTCTGTTCTCTTTCATTCTTCACATATGTCCAAACCATTTTAGTACATCCTCCTCCTCTCTATCAATTACACCCTTCTTCCATTTACACATCTCCCTTATTCTTTCATTTCTAATCCTATCAATCCTTCTCAATTTATATATCGCTCTCAAATCTTTCATCTCAAAGACATTGAAACTTTTTCTCGACCGAGCACTTATCGTCTATGTTTCACACACATACAATACAGAAGGTGAACACATACATTCAAACATTCTTATCTTTATTTCTTTCGAAATTTTTCCTTTCTTCCATACTTTTCTTAGGCCCCCCCCAATACTTTCATTCCTTCTACCACTCTGTTCTTTATTCCTTTTTCCGTCCCACCCTTACCTTCCACCTAACATTACTAGATATTTGAATTCATTCACCTCCTCAAGTTTTCATTCTCACACTTCTACAAACCAATTGATCCCTCCACATTTCCTCATCCCCACCTCCAATCCTCATAACTTTATTCTTCGCTATATTGAATTTCAATCTCGTGTTTGCACATTTCCCTTCAAACTCTCTCACAAGTATTCTCATCTTTTCTCCAGATTCTGCCACCAACACATGCCGCATCATCTGCAAAAAGTAAAACATTCACTTCACATTCACCTTCCATATTTCTCAACGTAATACTCTTCCCTTCTCTCTCCATTTTTCTAAGTAAACCATTCATCAATAGATTAAATAACATGGAGATATTACAAACCCCTGTCTCAATCCCACTCCTATGCTAAACCAATCCGATAGTTTTCTCTTCACCCTCACTCTTGATCTACAATGCGCATATATATATATATATATATATATATATATATATATATATATATATATATATATATATATATATATATATATATATATATATATATATATATATATATATATATATATATATATATATTAGTGATGGATCGGATGTCATATTTTCTAATTTGCGGATGCGGATGTCAAATTTTGGAGAAGTGCGGATGCGGATGCGGATGTTGAATATTTGAAAGTGCGGATGCGGATGTTGAATTTCCGAAAGTGCGGATGCGGATGTTGATTTTTGTGCGGATGTTCCGCATCCTCGCATGCGGATGCGGATGCCATCACTAATATATATATATATATGCAAAGATCACATTACTTCTCTTTTTAAACAAGCTTCTAAGAGGTTAGATGTTCTGAGACGCCTTCATGGTTTTTTTTACACCAGCCTAGTTGCTTGCTCTTTATATGGGTGTTGTTTGGACCTGTATGGAGTTTGCTTTACACATCTGGGGTGGTTCCACTTATATAGCTCTCCTGGAGAAGGTGGAGTCTAAAGTTTTTCGTCTTATCAACTCTCCCGCTCTTATTGACTCTCTCTAATCTCCTTCTGCCCGCCGAATTGTTGCGTCACTCTCTCTATACTATCGCAATTTCAACTGACATTGCTCTTCTGAACTCTGACGTCGCATACCTCCTCTATTGAGAAGGGCCTTTCTACACAGTCTCATCCTTTCTCAATCCAACTCTCCGACCCCAGACTTAACCGCTATGCTCAATTTTGCATGTACTCTACAAGTAAAGTCTGGAACACACTCTCTTTATCGGTTTTCCTAACTTTCTTTGACTTGCATACTTTTAAACGCCGTGTATCGGGTCACGTCGGCTATTAGCATCCAGATCTGACTATTCCCCATCTTTGGTGGATATTAGTAGGCCTCCAGTCTTTTCCCACCAGAGGATATTTATATATATATATATATATATATATATATATATATATATATATATATATATATATATATATATATATATATATATATATATATATATATATATATATATATATATATATATATTAAACATTTGTTATTCTTAAAGCTTTGATTTTAATTGGAAATGTTTTGTTTTCAAATAGCCTGGTAAACAAATACATTAAAGGTCTTGAGATAGAAGAACATAGGAAGAAAAGGAGCAAAGATTGCAGTGGAGGAACCAAAAGGAAACTTTGTTATATTTTGAGTATGATGGGTAAGAAAACAAATAAATAATTTGTCAGTAGTACCTGAACATGATTCATTTACGTTTTTTATTATAAAGCGAAATGTAGAAATAAAAAGTACATTTCAATAATACAAATAATAATAATAGTAATAATAATAATAATAATAATAGTAATAATAATAATGGGTGAATTTGCAGGCAGGCCTAGAATTGTTCTTTTGGATGAGCCTTCAACTGGAATGGATCCCCAGTCGAAAAGATTCTTATGGAACTCTATCCTTGCATCGTTTAAGGTATATATATATATATATATATATATATATATATATATATATATATATATATATATATATATATATATATATATATATATATATATATATATATATATATATATATATATATATATATATATATATATATATATATATGCACACAAAGGGTGAGTCTGGAGGAAGGCTCCAAACTCCGGGAGTATATTCTATAAAATTACAGCTTTCTATAAAAGTTTTAAGCTTAAACAACCAATCAAGTAGACTTGCATATGGTAAAATTATAATTTGTCAACTTATGACTGTCAGTTGCGAATTTTTTTTCATGATAAAAGTGATAAACACTTCTACACATCTGTTTAAATCTGGGTAATCTAATATGGTTTATTTATGGGTTTTTTTACATCGAGAATGATGCTGCTGTGGTTGCAGAGTATCGTCAATATTTTCTGCATCCCGATTAAAACCGGATTTATCAATACTTTTAACACATTGTGTGAAATCGGTGGAATTCCCAGTGCGCAAATCACATGTGAAGGTTCCTGTTGAGAAGATATAAATGAAATAGAAGGAATTCTGGATTTAACGGAACAGAGCTCAATGACTAACTCACGAAGAAATAACGCTCAACTTGAAATTCCTCAAACAAGAGTGATTCGCACATTGCACGAACAAAGCTTATATCCATGCCACCTACAGCTTTTATACCACCTACAAACAAGAGACTATGCAAGACGCGTTCAATTTTGTCGATGGATAATTGCTAATATTCATTTGTTTCGATACATACTTTTTACTGATGAAGCAATATTCACTCGTATCGCCATCAAAAATAACCACAACTCTCATCGATGGTCTGACGAAAATACTCACGAAATCGTCGAAAAAAATTTCAGCAGTGTTTTTCATTTGTATGATGTGGGATTGTCGATAGTCATTTAAATGATCCTTTCATTATTTAGAATCACCTAAAAGGAGAACGTTATTTTTGCAAAATACTTCAAAGGTCTATTATGAAGATGTTCCTTTAAACCTAAGAAATGCAAAATGCTATCAGCAATGTCAAACAATATTTAAAAGGAACTTTTCTAGAAAAATGGATTGGTCGAGTTGGGCCTATTAGTTGCCCATCAAAATCTAAAGACCTCACACCAAATTTGAAATGTGTTTATGGTGCTGGTGAAAAGTGATGTATACAAAAGAAAAGTGGACAATGGAGGTGCACTAATTCGACGTATTTTGAAAGCTACTTCTCTCATACAAGATAAAAAGAATTTAGGAGAGCAACAAATGCTATTCATACGAGCTATAAAATGTTCGAAGTCCATGGTGGTACCTTTGCAAATGTATTGTAAAATAAATGTACTTTTCAGATAAGCTTTTGATAGCCTGCTTGATCATACCTAAACGCTGTAATTTGACAAAAAATGAAAATCGGATTACAACTTTTGGGTTTTATAGTAGTACATTTAATGTGTGGAATACTCTCCCGTGATTTGGTGCATACCTCCTGATCATTCTATATATATATATATATATATATATATATATATATATATATATATATATATATATATATATATATATATATATATATATATATATATATATATATATATATATATATATATATATATATATATATATTTTACACCACTACCACTCACGGGCATAGCCCTATTCAAGGAGGGGGTGCTAGAACAATAGAAGAGAAAAAAACAACCCACAACCCACACCTAACGCAAATTTCGCAGGTGAGCACAGACGTGGGTCTTAAAGGAATGGAGATTAAATTCAGCAGGAAACACAGAAGATGGAAGAGAATTCCACAAAACAGAGGTGGCTGGAAAGGAGGAGGCACCACAGCGAACAAGCCTGGAGTTGCCTATGTCCACGCAAAATTGATGCGCGGACACTGCACCCCTTGTGCTGCGAGGACGCCGTAAAGGTGGAGGTACACGGGTGGATAGTTCCCTCGAGCATTTGCCGCTGTAGTACCTATAGAAAAGAGATAAGGCACCAACATCACGTCGCAAAGATAAAGAGTCAAGAGAATTAGAGAGAGCGGAACAGTTTATAAGTCTTTTAGCCTTTGACTTAACCCTATCCAAAAGACGGATGAAGCCTGAGCCACCCCAGATATGAGAGCAGTACTCCATACAAGGGTGGATGAGACCCTTGTATAATTGGAGTAACTGCGAGGAAGAAAAAAATTCTCGCAGTTTAAACAGAACTCCCAGCTTCTTTGAGGCCGCCCGAGCAACCATTGTGATGTGAGGTTTCCAAGACATTTTTTTGTTTATGTTAAGGCCAAGAATATTTATATTGTCAACAGGAGACGGGAGAAGCGTCGAAAGAAATAGAAAAGTTAGGAGGTGTCTTTGAGAGGGAGATTTCTAGAAGTTGAGTTTTTAAAGAGTTGAATTTCACAAGGTTGAGACGACCCCACTGGGAAATTCTATCCAGATCAGCAAGAATGGAATCGAAAAGATGAAGACGAGAGGCAACTCTAGATGCAAAGGAAGGAGCAGATTTGAAATGAGTAGAAGAATGGAGGGTTGAGTCATCGGCATATGAATGGACAGGGTTAGATGAACAGCTAAGAAGATCATTAATGAAAAGTAAGAATAGAGTAGGAGATAAGACAGAACCCTGAGGAACACCACTATTGATAGGAAAGGAAGAAGAAGTCGCTCCATCAACAACAGCTGAAATGGAGCGATTAGAAAGAAAACTAGACATAAGTAAGCAAAGAGAAGGTGGAAACCCAAATGAGGGGAGCTTGGAAAGCAGTGACGCATGCCATACCCGGTCAAATGCCTTAGATATGTCAAGCGCCACCACACAAGTCTCCCCATAATCCCTAAGGGCAGAAGACCATAAATCTGTGAGATAGGAAAGTATATCACCAGTAGACCTCGAACGTCGAAAGCCATACTGATGATCAGAAAGAAAGGAATGAGATTCCAGATGATCCAAGAAGTGAGAGTTGAGAAGGGTTTCAAAGATCTTAGACAGAATACAAGTGAGAGCTATAGGGCGATAGTTAGAAGGATCAGAGCGGCTACCCTTTTTCGGAATAGGCTGGACCAATGCGTGCTTCCAACACTGAGGGAAAGTATTAGTATTGAGGCATAGAGACTAGAGATTAGAGTTGAACGAGGGGAAGAGCAAGTTCAGAAGCACACTCCCTTAAAACTCGGGGAGGAATGCCATCCGGGCCGCTTGCTTTCCTTACGTTCATAGATTTCAGAAGCCCATGCACCTGATCAAATGTAATCACAGGTAAAGTCATGGGACCTCTGAGACGAGAGGAAGTAGGAGGAGGATATATATATATATATATATATATATATATATATATATATATATATATATATATATATATATATATATATATATATATATATATATATATATATATATATATATATATATATATATATATATATATATATATATATATATATATATATATATATATATATATATAAACCATTGTTTTTTATATTTTGTACTTTTATGATAAATAGTTTCTCGTAATGCTAAATGTATCTGCTTGATTAATTTGTATGTGTAATGTATATTTGCTTAAAAAAATATATCTTTTTTTTATAAATATTGTTAGTAAAAATATAAATTTAGTTAATATATTTATCTTATATACATAATATAATTTTGAATATTTTTGCTAAAGAAACTAGAAATTTAAATTGTTCACCATGTTGTTGCGATTTGTAATATAAATTTGAATTTTAAAATTTTTATAAATTGTTTTTAGGGTGATCGTTGTGCTCTTCTTACGACACATTCAATGGAAGAGGCAGATGCACTTTGTTCAAGAATAGGAATTATGGTAAAAGGGGAATTAAGGCAAGTTTCTTTTTAATGTTAAAACTGTTAATTTTTTTTTCTGTTAATATGCTAATGATAAGCACAGCTCTTAATGTAAAAGGGTTTCTTAAAAAATTTATCATGTTTTGTGTTTTAAATGCTTGAAATTTAGATATTTAAAATGGTGAGTAAATAAAGAGTTTTATACATTGTTGATTAATTTTTCTTAACATGGAAAAAAATGTCTAATATTAGCCAAAGAGAACTAGTACCTTTTTTGAATCTAGCAAACGTTAATGTTCTTAAAGTTCGTATTTTTTCTCTTCAGATGCTTGGGATCTGTCCAGCACCTTAAAAATAAATATGGTAGTGGATATAATTTAGAACTTAAGCTTCAAAAGCATTCGACTACTCTGAATCTGGAATCTTTAGAAGAATATTTTGAAATTGACGAAGAATTTATCTCAACAAGCTTTGATACCGAAGATTTTCAAAATTTTATGAAACGTTTGATTAAGAAAATTTTCCCACACTCTAAAGTTGATGAAGAATTTGAAGAACGAATTATATTTAAAATTCCTCAAAAGGAAATTAAGAGCTTAGCAGAAGTATTTTCTCTCCTTGAAATATGTAATTATTATTATTATTTTATCATCATACTAATATTTTATTATATTAATAATACCTATTTAACCCTTATTTTAGAAGCAGAAATATCCTGAAAAGTTTCTTGCAATATTGAAGCATTTTTCCGGTTTCTCTTTCATTTGAATATTAATTTAACAACTGATTTATATCCCTTGATTTTTTTAACATTCATGCATATTAGTAAACATTTTCTGCTTGGACTATAGTTGTATGGAACAATGAAGACACGTAGGCATTGTTTGTACGGAAATGTACTTTTTTTTTTTTTTTTTTTTACACCACCGAAAAGAATGGCACGTTTCAACCATTTTCAAAGGAATAAACAATTATATTGGGAACAGGGTATCAAGAAGTCTCCAATATTTATCACATCTTCTATTCACTAGTACATCCTTTCGACTTCGAAGATGAGGATTGGCTTTAAAAGTTATTCATTTTCTTCTGAAATCTCTTCCAAGAAATCTTGTTTTATTTGCAAAAAGTTTTGGTTCTTGAAAATTCTGTCAATATGGATAAGTTCATTTGCTATTTCAATATTCGTTGTTCACTGCCCCAAAATAAGATGTCATTCTTATCAATTTGTTTGGGGAAGTTTTAGTTTAATTTCAGAAAGCCTTATATATTAATATGTAGCTAATTATAAGTAAGTCTTTCCCTGGCGAGGATGCCCTTTGATTTTTTTTTCTGAGACTAAAGTGTGATGCATAACATATAAACGCCCTCCTGGACATAGAAAAACGTTTTGTCTACTAGTCTTCCTCGGGACGTTCCTTGTTCCGTTAAGGCCGCATTTTCAGTGAGCCCTGGACACTTTTGTAAACTCAAAAAAAAAATTTTGTTTAAAGGCTATTTTTCTTTTTGGAGAATTCTTACACCTATGATATTTATTGTGTGTTAAACGGTATCTTATCACATTCTTCATGAACAATATTTTCTTAATTTAATTTGTCAATATTTTCACAAACTTTATTGAAAAATATGTATTATTATTCGCCTGTATTTTTTTTATCATTTACTTATATTTTTTTACAGTAAAAACAGAAAAATTTGTTGAAGAATACGCTTTGAGTCAAACTACTTTGGAACAAGTATTCCTTAAGTTTGCTCGCCTTCAGGAAGATAGCGAGGAATCATAACTAAATATAAAAAATTTATATTTTTTAAGAAAACTTTCTCACATTTAAGATAATTGTAAAGAATCAATATATTTATCAAATTATATACTTTTCAGAAATTTATTTTTTATTTCTATGAACAAAGTTTTATGTGGTCATAATTTATAAGTATATGCGGTACATGTGTAAAATTATGAACTTTGAATAATTAATTTCATAAGCAATTTTAAACTTCATAAATCGCTTTTATTATTAGAATTAATTTTATAAGCAATTTTAAACTTCATAAATCGCTTTTATTATTAGAATTAATTTTATAAGCAATTTTAAATAGTTATAAATATTTTTTGTTATTGAAAGAAAATTTGGAGAGGGTAGACAGAGCATACATGGTTTGGTACCAGAACAAGAGCAAGGCCCAAAAGTACCATTCATCTCTATTACGAGCAAATTGGTTCTTATCCACTGTGTTAGAAAATAAATTTGTCAAATAAGCAAGATATGTGAAAGAGAAGAAAATAACTAACTATGGCGATTTAGCGTACTAAAGATTTGGAATATCGAACAGAGATTGGGTATGTGGGAAGATGTAGAAAGACAAATTCTACTGGCATGTAACTTTATGATAGCGATGAAGGTACTCTGGAATCTAGAGTTGAACTGATGTGTAAAATCCCAAGGACTGTTTTCAAAGAGGGTATTTAAATCTAGGAACGATATAAATTATGGATCTTATGACCCACATACCAAAAACGTTAAAAATGTTTTATATAACCTATAATAAAGGGGCATTTTTGGATTTTACTGTTATGTAGATTATGTAAATTATCAAACCTTTTATACCTTCTTATGTAGTGCAGAATATAAAGATTATCGTAGATGGTGATACAATCATTCGATAAGAAGAAAAAGTGAATATTGTTAAGATCAACTTTCGACTTCTCTCTCTAGAGACATATATATTTTATTATTTTCAAGGTCTTTAACTGATAGTCTAGCTTCAGAATAATACCCCATGAAACTCACATACTACAAAGACAAAAAGAATCTGATCTAAACAACTTTCGGACTTCCATACCTGCCTAGGATGGAACAAAATACTAGAATAAAACTCTGATCAAATTCCGATTAATCATATTTCTTTCTTTATCCAGTTATTAATATAAAAAAAAAATTTACGCGAGAGTAAATTGGAATTCCAGAAACGAACTACCGGTAACTTTTAAAACTAAAAATAAAGGTTAAAAAGGGAAAAAAAATATCAAATCTTCTGATCTACACAAATATTCAAAGAATTATTTGAAAATTACTTACACAGTCCTAGTGACAAAAAAATAATCCGAAATTACAAGCAGACCAAAATCTCTATACCCAAGAAACAAAGTACTTAGCACCACCCCTCCCCCCCTAAGCAACTGCGCTATAATTTTAGTGTTAATTGCCTGAAATTAAATTACATGAAGACATTCAGTCAATAAATTTTAATTTAAAATCTCGTACCATTTTATTAGCCATTAAATATTGAATATAATAATATTCGGTTAATAATAATCATACATTATATTTTAAAACTTGGTGGTTGTGTCGTCACCTAACTTGGACAATCTTTTAAACTTAAAGGATATTACATTCAATAAAAAGTATATAGTATATAACCTTATTAAAGGTTCATAAATAAAGTCTAAATTGAAAAAACTTTTATAAATATATTTATTAAGGTAACTATTCGTCAGTGATAACAAGCGTTCTAATAACTAAACCTACAATTGTTTTTACCACAAACAAAAATATAAAAATTAAAATACATTTATATGTAAATAAATCACAGAATAGGCGTTTCTATAGATTCGTTTCCAATCTCTGTATTATTGTCAGATGCAAATTTTTGTAAAATTGCATCATATCCCCTCTGAGAATTCTCCTTTCAACCGAGAACATTCCTAACTCCTTCAACCTCTCTTCATCTTATTGATTGACGTTGTACTCTCTCCAGCATATCTATGTCTTTTCTTAAATGAGGAGCCCAAACCTGTGCACAATACTCTAATGCTGGCCTAACATAGCTATTATATAGCTTGCTCATAACCTCTTTGCTCATGTAAACTACATTGCGATTAATTATACCTAACATCTTATTAGCTCTATTCCTTGCTTCCAAACATTGATCACCCACCTTCAGATTACTGCTAATAATCACACCTAAATAATTTTCAGTCCACAGACTCAAGCCAACCCCCATTCATTTCATAATTAAATCCTTCATTTGAGTTTAACCTACATGAAGAACTTTACATTTTTTACTATTAAAGTTTATTTTGCCACCTCTCTGCCCAACCAAGAAGTCTATCTAGATCACTTTGAAGCTTTATGCATCCACCATTATTCCTTACTGAGGCGAACCACTTTGATATCAAGTGATAGACCGGCTTGACATTCTAGACACACAAGGATTTGGGAAACCTGATTCTAAATCAGTAATCTCTGTTCTTCTCTTTATTACCCGTTTTGATTTAAAGGCTGACAAAAATACCAAGGTGGTTTGTCGTACTTTCTGAGCATGAAAAAGAAATTTGTCAAGTTTGGGGGCCTATATCAACCGTAGCAGATAGAGGAACTATCCACTGTGGCTTCCAAGTTCTAAAAGACATGTACAAATCATATATTAAATATTTTTATCTATCTCTCTTAATTTAGAATTTGTATTAATCATAGAACCTGATTTCAACCTTTTTTTTTTTTTTTTTTTTTTTTGAGGGTCTATATTTCCTGAACGGAATCTCGTAGAATCCTGAGAAGTTCATATTCTGGCTCAGCATGACGAAATCTATTTGCATATATGATTTAAGCGATATTTAAAGTTTAGCTTACATGGCACCAGTTGTGCACTTGTGCAATCTACGTCGATTGATGTCTGTGGTCTCCCCAATGTAAACGTCATTGCAAGAGTTACATGGAATTCCATAGATGGCGGATTGCGATTTGTTGTCTATTTTTGGTTTGAATAATTTACCCAGGGTGTTACCATATTACTATTACCATAGTAATATTACCATATTAATAAAGCCAAAAAAAAATAATTTAATAAGGATAATAACTCAAACACAAAAAACAATAAGTTTAATAATTACAATGAAACATTAATATTAAATTCAGATGTAAATTTAAAATTTGAGAACATTAATATTGTAACTAAATATGGTAACACCCTGGGAAAATTATTCAAACCAAAAATAGACAACAAATCGCAATCCGCCATCTATGGAATTCCATGTAACTGTTGCAATGACGTTTACATTGGGGAGACCACAGACATCAATCGACGTAGATATCAACATTCATATGATCTTCGCACTTATAACCAGTAATCACCATTAATATCCCATCTGCATAAAGAAGGACATATGATTAAAATAGATAACTTTAAAACACTAAAATATATTAACAACCATAATTTCCGAAAGTTTTACGAAGCATTCGCAATAAAAAACAGTAAAAATTTCAATCGAGACATTGGTAACTATAAAATAGACAATATCACAAACAACTATTTAAAGCAGTCCTCATCTTGTGACAACATCAGACATACCTTGGAAGAATAGGCGGGAAAGAACGAATTAAACAACCAACCAAACCAGAACTCATAATTAAGAAATTTAGTCAACAAAACAACTCTCTTCTTGACATACCCTGAAAGAGGTGGAATGAAAATATTCCACGAAAGCTAGGATCTGTCAAATTGATAAGAGCAAATAATGTCATCAATAAAGTTGATTTAAACTGTTGTGTTTTTCAAATAATAAAAAAAGTGATTGTTAGGGAGAAAGAATATTTAGATAAATATATCAGTGCGAATAAAATTAGCATGAAATAATTATATATATATATATATATATATATATATATATATATATATATATATATATATATATATATATATATATATATATATATATATATATATATATATATATATATATATATATATATATATATATATATATATATATATATATATAATATAAAATAAAAGTTTTGCTTAAATTTTATTTTATAAAAGAGCAGAAAACTATTTAAAATTTCTAGTTAAATAAAAAAAAATATCGTTGGTTCGATACTGAGGTTGAAATATTGATATATCGATCTATCGGCTTTGAAAATGTCATCGAAATTTTTTCGATACTATCGTAAAAAATATTTATATCGATATATATCGAAACTTTTTCGGCATCCCTAGTGAACAGTGTGACAACTGACAAGGGAAAGCAAGTTATTAAATTTATAATTGTATTTGGAATTTAGAAAAGTGTTTTATTAATAAAGTACCCCCAAAAGGCTGATAAGCAAAATCATCCGTAGGTTTATTGCAATAGAAAACAGAAAAAAGGTATAAGGGTGTATCGGTGTATTGAGACTGTCTTAGTTAAACAAAAATACACAATTTATGTCTTAGTTAATTAAACAAAAATACACAATTTATAAACCCTACCTTATATAATTATATACATGCAGTATTTTTAAACTGATATTACGCAATATATGAAATATGCCAGATCAAGTAACCGTACCCAAATGTTTGCATAGTCACAAAAAGCTAACTTCCACCAAAGATAATACTGTAGCTATATATATATATATATTACAACATTAGTTATATGTATGACCGACCCGTGTTCCCTGCCCAGGCCAACTTCCGTCTCCAGCTTAAATCAGGGATAACGGGTTTGCCTGCCAGAGTTAAAATGGCAAATTATACTTAATGGTGGATTAAATCTGTAATAATTCAATGTAGCATACCCTTTCTAAAACCATATTCAGAGTCGCATAGTATTTTATTGTCCAGACATCCATATCAGTTTTAGCAAGGGTAGATCATGTCATACTAGCTTTCTAGAATATATGGAATATATTGATGAATGTGTAGACAGGGGCGATCCAGTTGAAGTTGTCACAGTGTGGTATAGATGGAGTTATGCACAATTGGATTAAAGAGTGGTTAAAGAACAGAAGGCAGTGTTTGCTACTGAATGTAAATAAGTCATTATTGGAAACAGTAAAGAGTGGGATTCCACAGGGTTCTGTGCTGGGACCACTACTGTTCCTCATATATATAATTGATTTAGACAAAGGTCTTAAACGTAAGGTTTCTAAGTTTTCAGATGATACCAAAGTGGTCACCTCATTAAGTAATAATGATGGATGTATAAAGCTTTGAGGTGATCTAGATAGGCTCCTTGGATGGGCAGATAAGTGGAAAATGAATTTTAATAAGTAAAAAATGTGAAGTTCTTCATGTAGGTTACTCAAATGAAAGATTTAATAATGAAATTAATGGGGATTGCCTTGAGACTGTGGACCAAGAAAAAGATTTAGGTGTGATTATTAGCAGTAATCTAAAAGTGGATGATCAGTGTTTGGAAGCAAGAATAAATAATAAGATGTTAGGTATAATAAATTGCAATGTAGTTTACAAGAGCAAAGAGGTTATAAGCAAGCTATATAATAGCTATGTTAGGCCAGCATTAGAGTATGTGCACAAGTTTGGGCTCCACATTTAAGAAAAGACATAGATATGCTGGAGAGAGTACAACATCGAGCAACAAAGATGATTTCTGGCTTTGAGAGTAAGAGCTATGAGGAGAGGCTGAAGGAGCTGGGAATGTTCTTGGTTGAAAAGAGAATTCTCAGAGGGGATATGATGCAAGTTTACAAAATATTTGCGTCTGTCAGTAATACAAAGATTGGAAAATACTTTATAGTGGCCATGGAAAAGAAACTAGAGGCCATGATAAGAAAATTAAAAAAAGTCATGCCATCTCAATCTAAGAAAATACTCTTTCAATAATAGGTTGTTAATTTTTGGAATGGCTTGCCACAGAACGTTGTTGACTGTGATTCTCTTGCAGTATTTAAGAGGGGGCTAGGTATTGTATAGTAAAACTTGACTAAACCAAATTGTTGGCCATATATGAATTTTTAGACCAACTTGTGACCAAGCCTATGAATTTTAGATCAGCTTGTGACTAAGCCTAACTGGCAGTTTTGTAGTGGGTGTTGGTTCATTGCATGTTGCATGTGTAATTAGTTAAGTTTACTAAATATATAGGGGCTTGATTTTTTTTATCATACTTGGCATGAATGAATTGATAACTAGGAATATAATAAACCTTGTCTTCGTTGCATGTATTAGTATTTTTTGTTTTGACTGGGACAGTCTCGATAGACTTGTGTAGCTTTTAACTGTCTCTATTTTATGTTCTTATGAGTTTTCAGTAATTTTTCCAAAATTTTGCAACCAAATACATTAAACTAACTGGCCTATAATTTCCCAAATCTTCCTTACTACCTTTCTTATAAATAGGCATAACATATACTATTTTCCAGTTATCTGGTACCTCACCAAATCAGTTAAAAATCAAATGCAGTTCTTTTGCAAAACTGCCACCACCTTTCTTTAGAATTCTACAATATACATCATCAGGACCTACTGCTTTACTTAGTTCAATATGGTGCAGTAAAGATTTAATTTTTTACCTCATTCAAATTTGAGCATATTTATTAATGCATACCATAATTATTAGTCTCTAAACTCTTAAGTAATCTATTCTTAGTAAACACTGATGAAAAATAGGCATTGAAAATGTCATCCAATTCCTTATCTGAACTTAATAATTTTCATCAATCTTAATAGGACCATTTAAATTTATAAAAGTTAAAAAAGCATTTTTAAATCCTTTATGGTGGGAGTAGGAAATATTGGTTGAAATTTTATTCATTCTAAATTTCTTAATTATTGTTTATTTATTGAAAGATGGGTATAAATATAAAAATGGTAGTGGTCTGATTTTATTAATTCATCATTCTCTCAGCATACTGAAAGCAAATTAAAATCTTTTCCTAATGGCAAATTAAAAGTTAAAATAGTTAAAATTCAATTACCATATTTGGTTGGATTCTTTTTACAAATATACAAAGATTTCACAACTCAGAATTAGATAGCTACTCATTTGAATTTATTAATTGAATTTCCTTATTGGAAACCTAATTTACCAATACCACAGATAAATCAAATAATGCATTTCAAACTTTTACTATCTTAAGTTTACTCATGCCTCTCAAATGCCTGATCAGCTATAAAAAACAAATTTTTATCATTGGTTTTTCTTAATTGGTACTTCAGAAAATTCACCATTGTCTGTTAATATTTAATGAAAAGACTCTATATAGACAGTGATCATTTTCCAATATTTAAAAAAAAAATAGTATTTAATACCAAAAATACAAAATTCAAAATTTCCTATCACAAAATTTTTTGTTAAGAGAATTATCATTGTATCAAAATAATTCATTAGAGGATAAAGTAAGGGGCATAGCTGTAGTTCTTGACTTATTATAAATAAAAGCCATTTTCCATTGATAACAGTACAGGAAAGTTGGGAAAGAAGCTCAAGCAGTTGTGATGGTATGAACTGTGTAAACCGGCTAGTAAGAAGACTAAAACAAAATAAAATGGTATGGTGTGGGGATGTTTCAGTATGCAAATGGGTATAGTCAGTTTGTATTGTCTTTCAATAAACACTGATCAAGCATGATCATATATATGCTTGATTTGATGTATTTAATAAATACATATATACATCTTTCAACATATTTTATACTGCAATCTTTACAGTTTTAGAAGATAAAAAATATGATGAAAATTCTCTCAATCATGATATTGTAGCATTAGATTTGCTAATTAATTTCCCAAATCTTACCCCTGTTGAATGCATGAAATTATATCAAACTTGTACATATTAAATGTGACATCATTGACTCCATCTGATGAATGAAATTCACAATAAGTGGTTAAAGTATTAGAATTTAAATCTTTCCAAATACCTTATAAATAATCCAATTATTTAATTAATTTTTGTATTAATTGAAAATTGTAATTCCTTAAGAAATAAAATTTTATTTTTTTCAGCTGATATTTTAAGAGGGTAAAATTAAGATGAAAATTTAATGTTTAAAGAGCAAAATGGAACCTTCGAAGGTGTATTTACTCCCCCTTGCAGTATTTGTACTTTTCCCAGCAACTTTTATAATTACGTAAGTATTAAATGAATTTTTATTAAAATTGAAAAATGTAGATAATTAATATTTTACATGGACTTACCATTAATGGATTTTTTTTTTTGTTCATCCAAAATATTTTCAATTTAAAGATTTAATACAGTGTATCATAGTAAATATGTAGGCCTATAAAGTAACAAAGTTTATATAGAGTGTTGAATGTAAGCATTTCATTGATTGGTCAATTGATTTAAATCTAACAACTTTCTTCAGAGTATGTAGAAAGTGAGATGACATCACTACAACATTTTTTTGTTTATTTGAATTTAGGAAATAACAATCTATGTCAAAATTTGTGGCAGGCACACCTGCTTTTTTATTTTATATATATATATATATATATATATATATATATATATATATATATATATATATATATATATATATATATATTATATATATATATATATATATATATATATATATATATATATATATATATATATATATATATATATATATATATATATATATTTTATTTTTTTATTATTTTATTATTTTATTATTATTATTATATTATTATTATTATTATTATTATTATTATTATTATTATTATTGTATTTATTTATTTTTGGCAAAAAACTTAGAAATTTTATTTCAAGTTTGTAGTTATACAGACAAGTTGATAAATTTCTGAAAACATATCTATATTAATGTAACATAGAGCCAAAAATAGTTATATAGAATTAATTAGGAAAATCTTAGACAAATAGAATTAAGCAGGGAAATCTTAGACATGGTGTATATTTTTATAATTTGAAAATTTTAGTTCTTATAATTAAGAATTTTATTTTTACTGGATATCAGGCCTGATAGTAGTATACTATCTAGCCTAATAGCCGGATACTAAAAAAAAGGCCAGATAACTGGATATCCAGCCTGTCCCTAGTCTTAATTAATATACGATGACTCAAATATCAATTATGCTAAAAAACAGTGGCATATATCAGTATGAAGTTCTAATTCTGTGAAGTTAATGTTTTTTTTTTTTTATCCTTGTAAAGAAAACGCCTATACAGTATTTATAATCTTTTCATTTACAATATCTTAATAAGTTTATAAATCATTGTCATTCATGATTTGCAGTATTACTTAACTAAATAGATTCTGTTTACATGTTAAGCTTATTTTCATAACAATTGGGTGTCTTAAATTTTTACAAAGTTAAGTGAGACTTTATTAAAATGCATAAATAAAGGTATTTCATTCTTGAGTAATGTTAATGTTTTGATTAGCTAATGGGTTAACAAAATTTTCTACAGAAACAAAATGTGCTTATTAATTAAAATTTCATTGGATTTAAAGGTATTAGTGAAAATTTGCTGTATGTTATACCATATCATTCTGTTTGTTAGTTGATATTTTATGTTTAAATCTTACACAGCTAGCATAGAATTCTGCAAGTAATGATACAGCTTATAATGATTTGAAGTTTGAAAAGATCAGTTTAAAAGTTCATCTGATTTAATTTTTCATTTTTTTAATTCTTAGATAGTCATTCTTCCCTATTTTAAACTGTAATTTTTTTTTTTTTTTTTTAGGTACTGTATAGCAGTGTTGCTTGGCCATACTGAGCCAGAGTTTCCGTACATCAGTGACACTGGAACCCAGTCCCCAGAAAGCTGCATCTTTGGTCAAGCTCTTAATTTAGGTGCCTTTCTTAGTAAGTAGCATTTTCTATATATATATATATATATATATATATATATATATATATATATATATATATATATATATATATATATATATATATATATATATATATATATATATATATATATATAAACTACTGTAGTAACTGCAGATGAGCAATATAATTTAAAAAAACAAATATTAAAATTGTTTTAATATTGGGCTTTATATATATATATATATATATATATATATATATATATATATATATATATATATATATATATATATATATATATATATATATATATATATATATATATATATATATATATAATATATATATATATAATATATATATATATATATATATATATATATATATATATATATATATATATATATATATATATATATATAATATATATATATATATATATATATATATATATATATATATATATATATATATATATATATATATATATATTAAGGATGTACCGATTAATCGGCAGGTAATCAGTAATCAGCCTAATTGGCTATTCACACGATTGATCAGCTGATTGCTTAAATCCTTTACCAGAACAAACCAACCTTTACAAGACTATTTCATAACTGCCAAGTTAATCATCAGATAGCTTTGACACAGTAACAAATAACAATACCAATATAATTTTCAAAATTGTTAGTCATTTTGTGCCTGGCTGCTATTATGCCTTTTGCCTTTTTTTTTAACTTTATTAAGAAATCATTCATAAATTATGAAACATTAACATATTATAATTGACTCATTGTTAATACAAATACTACAAATACATACATACAAATTGCATAAAAATACTACTAAATTTTGGCAGTTTTCCTTGTTTTCTGTTTATACTGTTGCCTCTTCAATTCATGTTGTCTTCTATCTCAGCTCTCAAGCTCATCAGTATTTAAAGTTCAATACTCTTAAATTATAATGCAGAAACATAAGAGTTTCTCCATTTTCAGGACACAGCCTATTACTTGTAGGTTCATAGAAATTACTACCTGTACTAAAGAGTCTTTCACTCTCAACAGATGATGGTGGTGCGCTTAAATATTTTGAAGCCAAATTGCTCAATATTGGTAAAGTCTCCCGTGTCTTTTTCCACCAAAGAAATGGGTCTTCGCTTCTTTGAAGTGTTGGTAGAGTTAAATATTGATCCAGTTCCTTTGCGCATCTACGAGTAACAGATTTACTCCTCTTGAGTTTGGGTTGCACATCTGTTGTACTTGCAACGTCTAAGTCTGAATTTATTTTCATAGGCTTATTTGACTCAAAATCATCTAACAGTTTTGAAAGGGAAACAGTTTTAGGTACACTTTCATAAGTTTCATTATCTTGATCATCATTAGAAGAGCTGTCTCCTGTTTGACTATCAATAGAATTTATCTCAGCTTGATGTTCTACAATATCTATAACCCATTTCTTAATAAATAGTGTCTTCTTTAATGTCATCCTTTTGAAATTTCAATTTAAATCTGGGATCGAGAAAAGTAGCCAAGCACAGAAATTTTTCATTTATGTATGATGCAAATCTTTTTTCAGTTGATGCACTGAATTCTTCAACAGTTGAAATAATTCCACTAAATTCACCAGTAGGTTTGGTAGCTTTTAATAGAAATAATCTGAGAGCTAATATTGTAGGGATTATCATTGATATAGTTGATGTTCTGTTACTTGATTCTCTCCTGCTGTCTTCAAATGGACTTAATAACTGGACAACTTTTTCAACAATTGTCCAATCTTTTTTCAGTTGATGCACTGAATTCTTCAACAGTTGAAATAATTCCACTAGATTCACCAGTAGGTTTGGTAGCTTTTAATAGAAATAATCTGAGAGCTAATATTGTAGGGATTATCATTGATATAGTTGATGTTCTGTTACTTGATTCTTTGCTGATGTCTTCAAATGGACTTAATAACTGGACAACTTTTTCAACAATTGTCCATTGGTAACTTGATAAAGTTGGAATGTTATTGTCAACAGCATACATTATAAGAGCTTTTCGCTGTTCTAAATTTCTTTTCAGCATATAATATGTTGAATTCCAACGAGTAGACACATCTTGAATCAGTTTGTTTGTCTAATTTAAGCTGCTCCTGGATTTTGGTTAATTTGCTAATCTCTAATGGAGAATGATTAAAGTGTGAGACTATTTTTCTCCTAATTCCAATTATATTGCTCACAGCCTTTTGCGAAAATATTGATTCATTTACTGAAAGTTGCAATGTGTGTATGAAACATGATAGTGACTGTACACCACACTCCCTCATACCACCAACCATATTTGTGGCGGAATCTCATCTCGTAGTACAAGAAAAATTTTGTTGGAGATCTTATACTCATTCAGAACAATGTGTAGTTGTTCACTTATTATTTCAGCTGTATGTGAACCAGGGAAAGGAACAACTCTAAGCACAGCTCTACATTGTTCAAACTCATCTGAAAGCCAATGGCCTGTCACACTCAGAAATGGAGCATTATTTGTTGAAGCTGTCCAAATGTCTGTGGTCAAAGAAATATTGCTAATTTCATCTAGCGATGTCTGAATTTTTGCTTTTACTTTCATAAATATATCCGGGATTATTTTGTCTGTGAAATATTTTCTTGATGGAATTCTGTAATTAGGACAGAGTTTTGCAATAAGCCTTTGGAATCCAATGTCAGATGTTGACGAATATGGTTGAATATCAACAGCTATCATTTCTCCTATCAAATAATGTATCTCTTGGGACTTTTGATCGTTAATATTCCAAATTTTACTCTTTTCTAAAACTGATTGTATAGTTGGTTGAACTTTTTTTGGAGGTTCATAGTTGCTGCAGCTTTTTTCTGAAGTACTTGGCTGTGACCAATCATATTGCCTTTTCAGCTTTTGCTTTACCTGAATGAATTTTCTTAATGTGGTTCAACATATTTGTTGATGTAAAACTTTTTGCAGATTTATCACCTCTTGATATGGTGGCTTTACATGATTTACAAATGCATTTACTGTTATTCTTAGGATGAACATCAAAATACTTCCAACAATAACTGGTTGACATACTGCTTTCGTTATAAAGTATAATTAATATTTAATTATTTATATCTCTATAATCGATATTCTAGAATCTAGAGTTCTTTAAAATTTTAAATTTTTATTTTTTAATATATCTGAAAAGTAAGCAACTAAAATGATTTACATTAATAATGAAACCATGCATAGTTATTAGTAATAAATAATAATGTTTATAATTTCTTTTTCTCAGTATTAATTTAAATTAATAATAAGTAATAATTTATTATTAATTAATTAATAATAACTCATTACTTATTAGGTGTCATTGATGAAGGCCTTTTATTTTTATTTTATTTTATTTTTAAGGAAACTTCTTAGTTTTAATATTCACAAAAATAAATGATAGATTATATTATTTATTTGTATATTTTTTTTGTTTTGCAGTTCTTTTTACATTATATATAAGATTTCGGCAAATAGCAGAATTTTATCGGAATCATTCCTCATCTTCGTCCATTGTACGCCTAAATAAAGCAGCTTTCATTGTGGGTTCACTTTCAGCACTTGGTATTTCTCTTGTGGCAAACTTTCAAGAAACAAGTGTGCTTTCCATTCATATATGTGGGGCATTATTGGCATTTGGAGGTGGTGTTGCATACTTGTGGTTACAGGTAATTAGTCTTGAAATATTATAAATGATGTGTATCAATTATAAGTAGATTTTAATTAATTCTAAATAGATTTTTCTTAATCATTTCAGTTTTTCTTAATCGTTTCAGTTATCAATATAGTAAAATACAGGTACAACTAGATTAAAATACGTTGATTGTTAAATTGAAATCCTTTAAGGTAGCATCCTTAGACCATATGTTTGATTTTTCCATGGAATATCTTTCACTGACACTGTATTCTTTAGCTCTGTGCAGATCATTGTGTTCTTTGGTTGATCAGAATCTTCAGGTGGCTGTTAAAAAGTTTCGGAAGCTCTACAAGAACGTCTAAAGTTATCTTTCAACTTTAGCCTTCTGTTCTTATTCCTGCTGATCTAGTTAGATTAACCTGGTGGAGTCACCTGAATTGTTTTCTTTTAAAACTTAGCTTCTATAAATTTCTCCCATAAAATACCCTCAAATTCTGGTTTGTCCTTTGATATTTTTGTAATGTCATCAGTTGAGAATAAATATACCCTTGGTCACAACATAAACAAAATAATGTATTGGAAACCTCATGTTACAGTGTTTGCTAGGGTGACCAGGGAATCTCGGAAATCTATTAAAGTACCAAGTGTTTTTTTTATTATTTCTAATAGAATGGTGGCCATGGAGCAACTAACTTCTGATCTTTTACGTATTTCAAATCGGGGTGGAGAAAACGTGGCCATTTTCAGTGCCTCAAAAACTCAGTTCCTCCATCTCTCTAATCAACACAACCTTCCATACAACTATATCTTCTTCGAAAACACACAACTCAAACCTTCATTTGTCCTAAATAAAATCGGTGTTTCTATCTCTCATGATCTTTCTTGGAAGGATCACATTACTTCTCTTTCTAAACAAGCTTCTAAGAGGTTGGGCGTTCTGAGGCTCCTTCAGAATTTTTTGCACGTCATTCCAGTTGCATTCTTTTTATAGGGGTGTTGTTCGCCCCTGTGTGAAGTACGCCTAACACTTCTGGGGTGGTTTCACTCATACAGCTATCCTCGAGAAGGTGGAGTCTAGGGCTTTTCGTCTTATCAACTCTCCCGCTCTCACTAATCTCCTGTCTATTTCCTGCCCGTTGAATTATTGCATCACTCTCTCTATACTATCGCTATTACAATGGACACTGCTCTTTTGAACTCTCCCGTCACATCAATCCTTCATTGAGAAGGGCTCGTGCGACACGCCTTTGTACACAGTCTCATCCTTTCTCTGTCCAACGTACTGACTTCGGACTTAACCGCTATGCTCAATCTTACATGTTTCCACTGGTAAAGTCTGGAACACACTTCCTTTTATTTTCTCACCTTCCTTTGACTTGAAAGCTAGTGACCAGGTTCTGGTATTGCCCCAACTCTGGTGGAAATTGGTGGTCTTCTGGCCTTTGCTCACCATAGAAGACATGATATATATATATATATATATATATATATATATATATATATATATATATATATATATATATATATATATATATATATATATATATATATATATATATATATATATATCACAAGGCATTGTGTTCTTACAAAACCCATCCCCTTGTAAATAATATTGGAGTGGCCCATTTACGAATGTTTCTGGCCGTCGTCGCGACAATTTGTTTTGTTCTTGGAAGCATCACTGCTATTATTGCAAAGACTCAGTATAATGGTAAGGGAAAATTCTGTATTTTACATATTAATTTTTAATAGCGTTTTTAATTTGATACAAAGTGGGAATCACGTATATATATATATATATATATATATATATATATATATATATATATATATATATATATATATATATATATATATATATATATATATATATATATATATATATATATATATATATATAAGGTAATAATTAAAGTCTGCTAACACTCTCGCAGACTAAATATTCATTAAACATAAAAGTTTAAAGTTTGCTATAGGGGAATTGAACCCTGGCCCTTTAGCACAAAAACATAGAGTTTTATCTCTATGCTATTGGCGGTTCAGAAGAAAAATCCAAAGCGGAGACTTATGAATAATAATTCACAAGAACAACCTCCAAGGACTTATCTCGACCGTGCTTGAGCGTAAGGCAACATTACCCGGTCTCAGCCCCCCCCCCCCTTTTTCTCTTCCAAACTAATCAGAAGATAATAATTAAAGTCTGCTAACACTCTCGAAGACTGTCACAAGAGGAGAGGGGGGAGGGGCCGAGCACGGGTCATATTATCTCATGACAGCGAGGACACCTCCAAACATTAAGGCTGTATGAGGTGCATTTGAAAGGAGTCCAAGGCGATCAGCTATTCGTCATGTTCAGGCTTTAAGAATGTCCGATAGGGCTGTTCGACGGATTCTTCATGAAGACTTGAACTTTCACCCGTACAAATTTGATGTAGTTCAAGAATTACAGGAACAAGATTTGGCAAGTAGGTTGGCTTTTGTAGAAGCCATGTTAGGGATGCTCAATGAAGACCCACGAATTTACGTGTTGACCTCGGACAAAGCCCATTTCCACCTTAACGGTTGTGTTAACAAAATTTCCGTCATTGGGCCCCAACTAACCCACAAGAGCTTCATCAACGGCCGCTGCACAGCGAAAGGATAACCGTTTGGGCTGCGCTCTGTAAGTTAGCTGTTATAGGGCCTTATTATTTTGAGGAAAACGGCCGTACTGTGACGGTTACTTCCGAGCGCTACATAACTATGATCCATGAAATCCTTCTCCCTGAGTTACGTCGCCGCCGAATTCCTCTTAGGAGGGTTTGGTTTCAGCAGGATGGGGCAACTGCGCACACTTCAAGTGCGTCTATAGCCATGCTAACAGAATCATTTCCCGGTAGATTAATCTCTCTCCGAGGTGACAATCCATAGCCTGCATGTTCTCAGGATCCGTCCCCTTGTGATTTTTTTCTGTGGAGCTACCTGAAGGGGAAGGTTTACCTTGATAAGCCACAAACTTTAGCAGAAGTGCGAGAAAATATCGATATTCGCCACATCTTGGAAAGAGTGATGACAAAGTTATAAGAATTTAAAAACTTACACAAACTTTGATCGGAATATTTCAAAAGTTAAGCTTAAAATGGTTTCACAGGCTTTCACCAATTAAAACTTAAGAGAATCGATCCATACTCAACTAAGACCGAAATTATCTTTTTGAATTCATTTTTTCTAAGTACCATATGAGAGTCGATTGCCGTACGAATTGAGAATTTTTTTCAATTTGTTGCTAATATTTTTTTGTTAGCATTTTCATGAGGCAATTTATTTTTGATCGCCTACCTCCGAAAAAAAATCAACTTTTTTTCCCCCCTCCCCCTTTCAAAATCTGAAAAACGGGAAGTACATTTTACGATATATTGGAGATAATTTTAGAAGGGAAAAAGACCTTACAGAGTAAAACCAATCATGGGCCATCATTTTTGCCTCTTGTCACTTCTCGCTATCTGCTATGGTTTTAGAGATAACGGTTTAAGAATTCTTAGGCTTTACTTCTAGCAATCGCTACAGGGACTTGCCTCTTGAAATATACTTTTTCAGAATCTCGGCCCAGAACGACGGCGCCGGAGAGCGACTTTCTTTAGAAACTTGTTCTCAAAAATTACTATTTTAGAGCCTCGTTCCTAAAACTTTAAAAAAAAAAAAAATTCTTATGAGTGACTATTTAGCGGAAGTTGCCCTTATAGATAACGCCACTTGTATTTGATTATATATATATATATATATATATATATATATATATATATATATATATATATATATATATATATATATATATATATATATATATATATATATATATATATATATATAATAATAATAATAATAATAATTTGCTTGTATCTGATCATATATATATATATATATATATATATATATATATATATATATATATATATATATATATATATATATATATATATATATATATATATATATATATATATATATATATATATATATATATATATCATCCGATATATCGATATTTTCTAACCGATAGTATCGAAGTCAATTTGATATCCCTAGCAGGAACATCGATCTAGGTACGACCCCGTAACTTCGTATGGAACACATTCAAACATGTACATATTCACTCGCAAACGGATGCGGTTGCATGCGCTCGTTACTTGTTTTCATAGGTTCTGTCCTAATAGTAATAGACACACTGTATATATATATATATATATATATATATATATATATATATATATATATATATATATATATATATATATATATATATATATATATATATATATATATATATATATATTTATATATATATTAAAAGAAGGATTTATTATTTATTTTTAATATTTTTAGTTTTATTATATATTATATATTATATATATATATATATATATATATATATATATATATATATATATATATATATATATATATATATATATATATATATATATATATATATATATTTGTAAAATAAAATCATTCCAGCAAATTGGAATTTTTCAAAATTCTGGCTGGAATCGGATAAAATTCCAAATTCCAGTTACACCTCAATATATATATATATATATATATATATATATATATATATATATATATATATATATATATATATATATATATATATATATATATATATATATATATATATATATATATATATATAGGAAATAATCCTCGGAAATGGTTTCCTGGTGATGGAGGTTGGCAATGTCATGTCATCTCAACAGCGTCAGAATGGATTTGTGCCACAGCTTTTAACATTTTTATGCTTACTTTAGTTGACGAATTTAAAAGCTTATCTGTTGAATCTCCTCAGGTATGTTGATGTTTTAAAGATTTTTTTGTATTTTTGAACTTAAAATGTTATTAGCATTTTCCATAATTATTCTTGCTATTCTTTTTTTTTTTTAAATGACACAACATATGTACGAGAATAATTTTAAAGTTCTTAAGTAGCTCACAGTTAGTAGGGAATATATTAAATTTAAACATTTAGAATGCTATTACTACCAGTTCTCTTTTGAATACACTGCAGTGTCGTCAAACTTCTCATCAGAAAACATTAATACAATTAAGTGTTAAGGAATATTCCCAAGTTTTCATTTAGGTTAACCATATCATCAGTGAAATTGTACGTTTTCTTGTTTTTGTTTTAGTAATTTATAAAACTAAAATACGCTACGAGATTTTACCTAATGAGCTTTAACTCTTGATCTTTTATTTGTATGCATTCTCTATCTCTATTACCCATTCGCTCTTATAAAGATTCAACTTACAGTTTGCTTATTTGAAAAGCACCTAACCCAGCAGAAGACAAATGTTAGTTTTAATTTGGGTCTCTTGCATCTAATTTTCTTGGCATTTCATTTGGACATATTTGGGACAGGGAGAGCTCGGTTTGTTTTCAACAAAGCCCTAAGAACTGAATTCATTTACCATTGTACTCTTTTCGGTCTTATACACGACCTTATGATCTTCAAAAATACCCATCCTAATCTCCCTCTTTGTGAATTTATGGCTTTTCTAAATCTTTTTCACACAATCACGGATGCGTCCTCTTTATAGGCGTGTCCCATATTTGTATGCAGTTCGGGTTTTACATATTTGATCTTTTTAAATTACTCTTCTCAAAAAGATAAAGGTTTTTACTTATCAACTCGCACATATTACAGACACTGCAATTTTTTTGTTCTACCGAATGGTTGTACCACTTTCCTTATACAGTACTTGTGCTATTATAAAGGACACTGTTAGTTTTAATTCCTAGTATTATATTTAGGGCTACCTCTTTACCTCTTTATCTTGTGAAAAATGTTTAATCGAACGTTGAGATTAATTAACAATCTCACTGATTCCCTATCTCTCTATTATTTAAATTACTTTTCTCTCTCTCGCAGTTCTCCCGTAACATGTTATTTTTTTGTTGAAAAAAAGTTTCTACACTTCGTTGTTCTATATCTATACAACGATTTTTGTAATGAGGAACTCTGTACTTTCTTTTCCTCTGAATATTATCGTTCTTAAAGAGCGCATATTCACTAATGTATGAGTTCTGCCTAAATATAGATAGGGAAGGTCCTCAATTTATTTGAGCTCTATACTGGAATGATATTCTCGTATCATTTTCCCCATGATTGATAGCAATATTTTTATTTAAGTATTTACAATATTTTTGAGGAAAGCTCTTTTAACTTTTTCCTTTTTATTTTCACGATTTTTCTGTTGAACTCTCAGATTGTCATGAATTGGAAAATTTAGTAGGGATATTGTAGTTGTGGCTACATAAATTTAATTATCTTTAATTAAGGCAACATCAGTATTTCAAAAAAATGTTATTTCCTAAGCATTTTAAATTTTCATGATTATATTTATTTAACTGCTTATATTTTTGTCTAGCAAAAATGTTCATATTTGAAAAAATTTTAAGTATTTTTACATAATATGAAATATTTTTAATTTTCAGGTTTATATCACTATTGAGAATCTAACGGCTAGTCAGTATTTGTACAGCCATGAAGCTAATTCTGGTTCTACAAATGATATTCAAGCAATATTATCTTCCCATAACTATGGTTCTTGAGGGTGGGTAAATGCTACTCATTCCCCCACGGAGCATTCTGCTTCTCAGTCTCAGCATGAAAATAACAGTGAAAGTCAAGGATCACAAACAAATCTCAGCAATTCTCATCAGAACGAAACATCTCGTATTCTCTCTGTGAACTCCCAACAGTGTTCTTCTCAACCAACTTACAACTATTTTATAAGAAACAATCTTGTGAAAAAATTAAAAAATTTATATTGTGTAGTCGGCAAAGAGGAAAAAATTCATTTGATTGTTTGCGACTCAGAATCTTCTAATTCTAGCAGCCTTAAATTTGTTAAAACTTTGCAGAGGAAATTTACGTTTCCAAAAAATAAAAAGCATCTCGAGGCTTGTTTTAAAGTGCCAAAAACTTTGAGACTAAAATATAAGAAAGGCAAAAATCGCAAGAGAATGAGTGAGCATGTTAAAGGTTCTTATATTAGCAGTGAAATTACTAACAATTCTGCAGTACTAATGAGAGAAAGTCCCACCAGAAGCACTCATCAGTTAAATGAAATGGTCAGTGAAAATTCTCATAATTCCCTTTGGGCGAAATCTATTACTGAATTTAAAGATGGTACACAATTTACTGAAATTAATTGCAACTCTAATGTGGACGCAAAAGGACCATGTGATGGGAAAATCTTTTGTTATAAAAGGAAATCCCTTTCCACATTGATAAACTTTAAAATTCTCAGTGAAAAAACATTTAAATCACTTAGGAATGAAGAAGACTTTATGGGTAGATTTGAAAACATAGAAATCCTTAATCTTTCTAGCTATAGTACACTTAGTCCTGTGGTTTCTCATTTTCCAAAGTTACTAACATCTTCGTTTTCAGATGAAGCTTCTCCTAAAGGTAATTTTATTTGTCATTGTTCTTTAAGAAACATGAAAAGTGATTTCAGAAGTACGTTAGAACTACCTCAATCATTGGATTTTAGATCAATGAATTCCTTATTAAAAAGTGTTCTTGACACAAAAGATATTGCTCGTGCTATGAAACTCTGTGAGAAAGACCTCCATTTTGGAACCAACCTTAATAACCTAAACTCAGAAGTAGAGGGCGTTATACGAATAAAACTAAAGGAATTAAATGGCATAAAAGAGTTCTGTTGTGATGTAAAATACCGTGCCAAAAGTTTAGAAAATCCAAACATAATTGAAGACTCGGAACTACAAGAAGATACCCCTTCCTCAAGCTCAATATCAGAAGGAGTAAGACCTAAAAACTTAAATTTATTTTCAAAAGATTGTAGTGAGAGTGAAAGAAAAAACTCTCTGAAAGCACTTTGTCAGTTAAAATTGAAATCACTTGATGACAAAACTTGGGATATTGATGAATACCTTCCATCTAATATTAAAAAGAGTTCGAAGACAACACACACACAAAATATGGGAGAGGAATCTACAAACAGTTGCAGTAAGTTGACTTTTTCACCAGAATCACCAGGTGAAACTTGTTCCGACCTTAAAAGCCAGAGGACTGAAAACTCTTCAGTGGAAAACAAATGCCAAGATCTTGTGGAAGTAAAATATATTCAACTTTCTATGAGCATTGTACTTGCCCTTGTTCTTCATGCTGTACAAAGTATATCACAAATTATGCTTGAAGTTTTTTTGGTTACCGATCCACCCTCACCACCATGGTAGCAAGAATTTAATAAGGACAAAGTTGGTCTGCTGAATTTTCACAAAAAAATATGCTTGAATTGGAAAAAGATTTGGAATGAATGATTTGTGGTGAAAAAGTGGCCTTAATTTTTTTCGCCTTTAGAAATCTTAGCTTGTAACTTAAAAATCTTTAATCTTACAAAATAATATTTATTTCATTTAATGAAATTTCCGTCAGGAGGGTAAGTATAGTTGCGTTCCAAAAATTATCCAGTAATGTTTCATTTTTGACATTCCCTTTTGCCTCCAATTTGTTCATACATTTATTGTAAGGAAATGCCATTTCTAATACTTAATTAAAATAAAATATAAATTCAAAGCTTTGCAAAAAACTCCCCTTGTAACCAAATTTATGGACCTAAATGCTGAATGTTTTAATAAATGAAAAGTTGTTAATTGTTCACTTTGTTTAATTTTATTTTTATTTTTATTTTTTGTCACTTTTATTTTATGACCTTTTAGAAAGGACATCAAAGTTTGTTTTTAATTTAATTTTTAGTCATTTTTAATAAATACTCAGAAAATATTTTGCACTATATATATATATATATATATATATATATATATATATATATATATATATATATATATATATATATATATATATATATATATATATATATATATATATATATATATATATATATATATATATATATATATATATATATATATATATATATATATATATATATATATATATATATATATATATATATATATATATATATATATATATATATATATATATATATATATATATATATATATATATATATATATATATATATATATATATATATATATATATATATATATATATATATATATATATATATATATATATATATATATAATCTCAATGTATGCTCTTATGTTTTAGTTTTACTAGAATATTTTCTAAAAATGCAAAATTTTCCAAAGCAAAAGAAGAAAAGAAAAGAAAAAACGGTAAGTTTTTATCACCATCACTATACTATATTCTATATTATAATGTGCGATTGCGCACTTATATATATATATATATATATATATATATATATATATATATATATATATATATATATATATATATATATATATATATATATATATATATATATATATATATATATATATATATATATATATATATTGCTGCATGTATTTAAATATGTATAAATATGGGCATACTTATAATCCTATAGAAACGCTTATTCTGTGATTTATTTACATATAAATGTATTTTAATTTTTTATATTTTTGTTTGTGGTAAAAACAATTGTAGGTTTAGTTATTTGAACGCTTGTTATTACTGACGAATAGTTACCTTAATAAATATATTTATAAAATATTTTTTTCAATTTAGACTTTATTTATGAAGCCTTTAATAAGGTTATATACTATATACTTTTTATTGAATGTAATATCCTTTAAGTTTAAAAGATTGTCCAAGTTAGGTGACGACACAACCACCAAGTTTTAAAATATAATGTATGATTATTATTAACTGAATATAAATGATATTCAATATTATTATTATATTCAGTATTTAATGGCTAATAAAACGGTACGAGATTTTAAATTAAAATTTATTGAGTGAATGTCTTCACATAATTTAATTTCAAGCAATTAACACTACAGCGCAGTTGCTTAGGGAGGGAGGGGTGGTGTTAAGTACTTTGTTTCTTGGGTATAGAGATTTTGGTCTGCTTGTAATTTCGGATTATTTTTTTTGTCACTAGGACTGTGTAAGTAATTTTAAAATAATTCTTTGAATGTTTGTGTAGATCAGAAGGTTTTTTTTTTCCTTTTAACCTTTATATTTCGTTTTAAAAGTTACTGGTAGTTCGTTTCTGAAATGTGAATTGATTCAAAAATTTTTTTTTATATTTAATAACTGGATAAAGAAAGAAATGAGATTATTAATCGGAATTTGATCAGAGTTTTACTCTAGTATTTTGTTTCATCCTAGGCAGGTATGGAAGTCCGAAAGTTGTTTAGTTCAGATTCTTTTCGTATTTGTACTGTGCGAGTTTCATGGGGCATTATTTTGAAGCTAGACAATCAGTTAAAGACCTTGAAAATAATTAAATATATATGTCTCTAGAGGGAGAAGTCGAGGGTTGATCTTAACAACATTCACTTTTTCTTTTTATCGAATGATTGTATCACCATGTACCGATCTTTATATTCTGCACTACATATGAAGGTATAAAAAGTTTGATAATCCATATATCAGTAACATCCAAAATTGCCCCTTTATATAAAACATTTTTAATGTTTTTGGAATGTGGGTCATAAGATCCATAATTTTTATCGTTCCTAGATTTACATACCCTCTTTGAAAACAGTCATTGGGACTTAACACATCAGATCAACTCTAGATTCCAGAGTACCTTCATCGCTATCATAAAGCCACATGCCTGTTGAATTTGCCTTTTTAAATCTTCCCACATACCCAATCTCTGTTCGATATTCCAAATCTTGAGTACGCTAAATCGCCATAGTTAGTTAGTTTCTTCTCTTCTCTTTCACATATCTTGCTTCATTGACAAATTTACTTTCTAACACTATATAAGAACTAGTTTGATCGTAATAGAGATGAATGGTACTTTTGGTCATTGCTCTTGTTCTTTTATTTTATTCTGTCCACCCTCTCCAAATTTTCTTAAAATAACAAAAAATATTTATAACTATTTAAAATTGCTTATAAAATTTATTCTAATAATAAAAGCGATTTATGAAGTTTAAAATTGCTTATGAAATTAATTATTCATAGTGCATAATTTTTACACATGTACCGCATATCCTTATAAATTATGACCACATAAAACTTTGTTCATAGAAATAAGAAATAAAATTTCTGAAAAGTATATAATTTGATAAATATATAGATCTTTTACAATTATCTTAAAATGTGAGAAATTTTTCTTAAAAAATATAAATTGATTAAATTTTGTTATGTTTCCTCGCTATTTTCCTCCTCCTCCTCTTCCTGAAGGCGAGCAAACCTAAGGAATACTTGTTCCAAAGTAGTTTGACTCAAAGCGTATTCTTCAACAAATTTTTCTGTTTTTACTGTAAAAAAAAAATAAATAAATAAATGATAAAAAAAATACAGGCGAATAATAATACATATTTTTCAATAAAGTTTGTGAAAATATTGACAAATTAAATTAAGAAAATATTGTTCATGAAGAATGTGATAAGATACCGTTTCACACAATAAATATCATAGGTGTAAGAATTCTCCAAAAAGAAAAATAGCCTTTAAACAAAATTTTTTTTTTGAGTTTACAAAAGTGTCCAGGGCTCACTGAAAATGCGGCCTTAACGGAACAAGGAATGTCCCGAGGAAGACATTAGACTAGGGATGGAGTGAAGTATCGGTATCGGTGAATTTTAAGTCTTGGTATCGGTAAAAATTTTGGTATCGCTCCATCCCTACATTATACAAAACGTTTTTCTATGTCCAGGCCTTTATATGTTATGCATCACACTTTAGTCTCAGAAAAAAATAATCCAAAGATCATCATCGCCGAGAAAAAGACGGAAGCCGAACCCCGAACTAATACTAAAGAATGTATGACATACATAATTAAACTTGAGTAAAGAGTTAAAAGGAGCAAAGAGGGAACTAAACAAAGTAAAATAATAATAAATTAGTAACAATGAAGACAATAGTATCATTCCGAAAAGAGAAACAAAAAAGAAAAACGTTCAAGGCAGTCCTTAGCAGATACCGAAATGTCTTCTCTCTCGGTAAGGAAGCTTCCTTCATGATATGGAAACGGAAAATAATCACTACTTATTTAGTATTAGGCAACATACCAAGAATCACCATTATATATTGTTTCTATGGAAGCGTATACTCGTATATGTCAATGGTAGAGTCAAATTTTATTTCAGAAAAAGATTTTTCACAATTCTGAAAACTCTGACTAGGTCGCTTTACTTGTAATCTTTGCTCCTCTGTGCTCGTAGTATTATCAAGCACATCAATAAGTTCTAATTCAATTCGTATTGCATAAGGGGGTTTCTGTACAATTTAAATTAGTGTCTACTAATGTAAAAAACTAAATTCAAATTGATGTACAAAAACCTTATTGAATGCTATGAAGGTTTTCTGTAGCTTTGTCATGAGAATTAGATTCCTTTGTCTTAGGATATCTAAAAAGGATTCCTGCTTTGTTGTACAACAAATATTAAAACCAAAATGGTGGGGATACTTCATAATTAATTTCTTAAGGAATAAGCAATGTGAGGCTTAACTACTGCATGGGGTTCATTCAGGTGGAGAGTCGGGAGTCTGTGGTGGATATACTTTTTGGTTGTATTGAGTAAGAGCAGGGATGATGAAGTGTAAAGTATAGCAGAATAACTATAATTACTTTCTTGAAAGACTTACTTATCATTAGCTACATATTAATATATAAGGCTTCTGAAATTAAACTAAAACTTCCCCAAACATTGATAAGAATGACATATTATTTTGGGGCAGTGAACAACGAATATTGAAATAGCAAATGAACTTATCCATATTGACAGAATTTTCAAGAACCAAAACTTTTTGCAAATAAAACAAGATTTCTTGGAAGAGATTTCAGAAGAAAATGAATAACTTTTAAAGCCAATCCTCATCTTCGAAGTCGAAAGGATGTACTAGTGAATAGAAGATGTGATAAATTTGGAGACTTTTGATACCCTGTTCCCAATATGTGTGTTTATTCCTTTGAAAATGGTTGAAACGTGCCATTCTTTTCGGTGGTGTAAAAAAAAAAAAAAAATAGTACATTTCTGTACAAACAATGCCTATGTGTCTTCATTGTTCCATACAACTATAGTCCAAGCAGAAAATGTTTACTAATATGCATGAATGTTAAAAAAATCAAGGGATATGAATCGACTGTAAAATTAATATCAAAATAAAAGAGAAACCGGAAAAATGCTTCAATATTGCAAGAAACTTTTCAGGATATTTCTACTTCTAAAATAAGGGTCAAATAGGTATTATTATTATAATAAAAAATATTAGTATGATAATAAAATAATAATAATAATTACATATTTCAAGGAGAGAAAATACTTCTGCTAAGCTCTTAATATCCTTTTGAGGAATTTTAAATATAATTCGTTCTTCAAATTCTTCATCAACTATAGAGTTTGGGAAAATTTTCTTAATCAAACGTTTCATAATATTTTGAAGATTTTCGGTATCAAGGTTTGATGAGATAAATTCTTCATCACTCTCAAAATATTCTTCAAAAGATTCCAGATTCAGAGTAGTCGAATGCTTTTGAAGCTTAAGTTCTAAATTATATCCACTACCATATTTATTTTTAAGGTGCTGGACAGATCCCAAGCATCTGAAGAGAAAAAATACGAACTTTAAGAACATTAACGTTTGCTAGATTCAAAAAAGGTACTAGTTCTCTTTGGCTAATATTAGACATTTTTTTCCATGTTAAGAAAAATTAATCAACAATGTATAAAACTCTTTATTTACTCACCATTTTAAATATCTAAATTTCAAGCATTTAAAACACAAAACATGATAAATTTTTTAAGAAACCCTTTTACATTAAGAGCTGTGCTTATCATTAGCATATTAACAGAAAAAAATTAACAGTTTTAACATTAAAAAGAAACTTGCCTTAATTCCCCTTTTACCATAATTCCTATTCTTGAACAAAGTGCATCTGCCTCTTCCATTGAATGTGTCGTAAGAAGAGCACAACGATCACCCTAAAAACAATTTATAAAAATTTTAAAATTCAAATTTATATTACAAGTTGCAACAACATGGTGAACAATTTAAATTTCTAGTTTCTTTAGCAAAAGTATTCAAAATTATATTATGTATATAAGATAAATATATTAACTAACTTTATATTTTTACTAACAATATTTAAAAAAAAAAAAAGATATATAATATTTTTTTAAAGCAAATATCCATTACACATACAAATTAATGAAGCAGATACATTTAACATTGCTAGAAACTATTTATCATAAACGTACACAATATAAAAAACAATGGTTTTTATATATATATATATATATATATATATATATATATATATATATATATATATATATATATATATATATATATATATATATATATATATATATATATATATATATATATATAAATATATATATAATATATATATATATATATATTATATATATTATTAATATCAAAAGTTTTTAACAACAGCTTATCTTATATTACAATATTTATTTTACAATACATTTGCAAAAGTACCACCATGGACCTCCATACATTTTCTAGCTCGTATGAATAGCATTTGTTGCTCTCCTAAATTCTTTTTATCTTGTATGTGAGCTGCAGCTTTCAAAATACGTCGAATTAGTGCACCTCCATTGTCCACCTTTCTTTTGTATACATCACTTTTCACCAGCACCATAAACACATTTCAAATTTGGGTGTGAGGTCTTTAGACTTTGGCGGCCAACTAATAGGCCAACCTCGACCAATCCATTGTTCTAAAAAAAGTTCCATTTAAATATTGTTTGACCTTACTGATAGTATATTGCATTTCTTAGGTTTAAAGGAACATCTTCATAATAGACCTTTGAAGTATTTTGCAAAAATAACGTTCTCCTTTTAGGTGATTCTAAATAATGAAAGGATCATTTAAATGACTATCGACAATCCCACATCATACAAATGAAAAACTCTGCTGAAATTTTTTTCGACGATTTCGTGAGACCATCGATGAGAGTTGTGGTTATTTTCGATGCCGTTACGAGTGAATATTGCTTCATCAGTAAAACGAATGTATCGAAACAAATGAATATTAGCAATTATCCATCGACAAAATTGAACGCGTCTTGCATAGTCTCTTGTTTGTAGGTGCTATAAAAGCTGTAGGTGGCATGGATATAAGCTTTGTTCGTGCAATGTGCGAATCACTCTTGTTTGAGGAATTTTCAAGTTGAGCGTCATTTCTTCGTGAGTTAGTCATTAGAGCTCTGTTCTGTTAAATCCAGAATTCCTTCTATTTCATTTATATCTTCTCAACAGGAACCTTCACATGTGATTTGCGCACTGGGAATTCCATCGATTTCACACAATGTGTTAAAAGTATTGATAAATCCGGTTTTAATCGGAATGCAGAAAATATTGACGATACTCTGCAACCACAGCAGCATCATTCTCGATGTAAAAAAAAAAAATAAATAAATAAACAAAAAAAAATAAAAAAAATAAACATCATATTCTCAATATCCAGATTTGAACAGATGTGTAGAAGTGTTTATCACTTTCACCACGAATAAATAATTCGTAAATGACAGGCATAAGTTGACAAATTATAATTTTACCATATGCAAGTCTACTTGATTGGTTGTTTAAGCTTAAAACTTTTATAGAAAGCTGTAATTTGAGAACGAATGAAAATTGGATTTTTAGTCATGCATTTTTGTATAGAATATACTCCCGGAGTTTGGAACCTTCCTCCAGACTCACCCTTTGTGTGCATATATATATATATATATATATATATATATATATATATATATATATATATATATATATATATATATATATATATATATATATATATATATATATATATATATATATATATATATATATATATATATATATATATATATATATATATATATAATATATATATATATATATATATATATATATATATATATATATATATATATATATATATATATATATATATATATATATATATATATATTATATATATATTATACACCTTAAACGATGCAAGGATAGAGTTCCATAAGAATCTTTTCGACTGGGGATCCATTCCAGTTGAAGGCTCATCCAAAAGAACAATTCTAGGCCTACCTGCAAATTCACCCATTATTATTATTATTATTATTATTATTATTGAAATGTACATTTTATTTCTACATTTCGCTTTATAAAAACAAATACAAATGAATCATGTTCAGGTACTACTGACAAATTATTTATTTGTTTTCTTACCCATCATACTCAAAATAATTATTTATTTGTTTTCTTACCCATCATACTCAAAATATAACAAAGTTTCCTTTTGGTTCCTCCACTGCAATCTTTGCTCTTTTTCTTCCTATGTTCTTCTATCTCAAGACCTTTAATGTATTTGTTTACCAAGCTATTTAAAAACAAATCACATTAACATTTAAAATTAAAATCAAAGCTTTAAGAATAACAAATGTTTATATATATATATATATATATATATATATATATAATATATATATATATATATATTATATATATATATATATATATATATATATATATATATATATATATATATATATATATATATATATATATATATATATATATATATATATATATATATATATATAATATATATTCTCTGGTGGGTAAAGACTGGTGGCCTACCAATATCCAAAAAAAAGGGGAATAGTCGGACCCGCTTGCTAATAGATGACGTGACCCAATACATGGCGTTTAAAAGTGTGCAAGTCAAAGAAAGTTAGGAAAACAGATAAAGGAAGTATGTTCCAGACTTTACCAGTAGAGTACATGTAAGATTGAGCATAGCGGTTAAGTCTGGGGTCGGAGAGTTGGACAGAGAAAGGATGAAACTGTGTAGAAAGTCGTGTCGCACGAGCCCTTCTCAATAGAGGAGGTATGCGACGTGAGAGTTTAGAAGAGTAGTGTCCGTTGTAATAGCGATAGTATAGAGAGTGATGCAACAATTCGGCGAGCAGAAAGAGATTAGAGAGAGTCAAGAGCGGGAGAGTTGATGAGACGAAAAACCCTAGACTCCACCTTCTCTAGGAGAGCTGTATGAATGGAACCACCCCAGATGTGTAAAGTATACATACTCCATACAGGGGTGAACAACACCCATATAAAGAGCAAGCAACTGGGGTGGCGTAAAAAAAAAAAACATGAAGGCGCCTCAGAATACCCAAGCTCTTAGAAGCTTGTATTATATATATATATATATATATATATATATATATATATATATATATATATATATATATATATATATATATATATATATATATATATATATATATATATATATATATATATATATATATATATATATATATATATATATATTACCGTTCAACCTGATCTTTTCGAACTCCACTGATATTTGCGAAACATTCGATGTGTTCATCCACATGTAAATTGTTCCACAAACAATCAAATTGAGGACAATAACCCAAATACTGATAAGCATCTGATAAGCTTGAAGTGATATTGTAGCCGCAAATAATAACCTGTCAAAAATGATCCATTGCTTAAAGAGTCATCAGGGTATATTGTAAAAAGTTAACAAAGAATTTGATGGACAATAATCTTACTTTTCCTTTTGAGGGTCGCTCTTCAGCATTCATAATTCGGATGAGAGAAGTTTTGCCAGCCCCATTTGGTCCAAGTAATCCAAACACCTGTCCTGGAAGAACTTCAAAAGAAACATTTTTTACTGCAGTTACATCTTTCGATTTTTTCTTTCCTATTTCGAATTTTTTTGCAAGTCCACTTTTTCCATATGTTTTGCTAAGATTCTAAAGATATAATAATAATAATAATATAATAATAATAATAATAATAATAATAATAATAATAATAATAATAATAATAATAAACTTATAAAAATTATTAATAAGATTTTTTTCCTCTTCCAATAAAAGTGATTGATTTTATTGGAAAAACAACAAAGAATAATTTAAATAACAGTTAAATATGATGGACATAAAAAATGGTCAGTTTTTTAGGTGATTTCTTACCTACACACTCACATTACTGAAGGGATATTAAATGTTTTCCGAGAATATGTAATTACGTAATTTTACTCATAAATGACAGCACAATACAGTAAAACACATACAATATCACATTCTCTCTAAATTGCTCCTACAGAGAAAGGTTCGCCTATCAAGGATTCGAAACCATGCCCACCGGTGGTCAAAAATATACTTGATTGGGCTGTACCGGAGCAGGGTTTCCCTATCCAAAACCAAAATAATCTGTGTAACTTATCAACTTGGTCAGAAATAACATATAACTCAATTTCCTAAGAACCATACTCCTCGAATAGGGCTCTTCCGTGAGTGACGATGATAACTTAAAAAAAAAAATTTAAAAATAATTTATATTGTATATTTTATATAAGAAGAAGAAGGCTTTCATGTGAAACCATGTTGTGGTGTGATTGAATCTGGAAGAAGAAAGAGGAAGAAGAAAGTAGAGATGAGATAAGGTCTGGAAGGTGTTTCAGAATAGAAGAGATTCGCATTTTATTTACATATATTATATGTATAATCTCCTTGGTTCAGGGTTTACAGGTGAAATAATAATAAAATAGGTTATAGGAAAAAGGGATAAATAAAGTAAAGGTCATATATTTTCTCCCTTAAGTTGAATTTATATATTTATATAAAGAAAGGAATAATTTATAAGTAATCATATCATATCATATATTTTTTATATATATATATATATATATATATATATATATATATATATATATATATATATATATATATATATATATATATATATATATATATATATATATATATATATATATATATATATATATATATATATATATATATATATATATATATATATATATATATATATATATATATATATATATATATATATATATATATATATATATATATATATATATATATATATATTCTTACATAGATGAGAGCTGGGGAAGTGACTTCCGAATTTGATATTAGTTTATTCAAAACCTTCCTCTTTCCTTTTTGACGTCTTTGTCGGCGTTAACAAGTGAGGCTGAATCTTCGGTTTCGTCGATTGACTCGACAAATGAATTCTTTTTCTTGTTTAAACAAAATTAATTTTTTTTTAGATTGGAAAAATACCCATTTACTGAACATAAAAAAATTATTCCAATAAAAAAAAAAAAAAAAAAAAAAAAAAAAAAAAATATATAATATATATATATATATATATATATATATATATATATATATATATATATATATATATATATATATATATATATATATATATATATATATATATATATATATATATATATATATATATATATATATATATATATATATATATATATATATATATATATATATATATATATATATATTAGTGATGTACCAAGTCTGATATATAGTATGTACTGGATGGAACATGATAGAACATTTGAGATTTAAAACTACTTAAGTATTTTAATTAAGATTTCATTAGTTAGATATCTGTAATTTGCAATACGTTAATTCCGTTAATATTTTTATTTCAAAAACCTTAAAACATATGGTGAAAATAAACACAGGATAATTCGTGATTTAAACTTGAATATAAATGTTTTCAATATTCAAGTTTAAATTAAATTAAATAATTTAAGTATTAATGTATATTCTACTCCAAATCATTATCGTCATTCTAAACTAGGAATACTTGCTATATTAAGTAATGTACTAACAAGTCAATTATTCAACTTTGGCAAAAGGTTGATCCAACAATACCTAAACCGAACTTAAATACAAAATTAAAGCATCTATAAGGGAAGGTTTGCATAAAAATATTACCAAATTGATTTAATTCAAATTTCTTCCATATAGCTACGTGCTCTCGCGCTGAGAAGGAAAAAAAATGAGAAACGATATTAGGTACATCCTGTCAGGATTCAACGTTTGATGAATGGGACTGTTCTATAAACTGTTCAAAGATTTACGAAATCATCCGGAGAATATTTTTTTTTTATTATTCATATTGTTTTGGAACTTTGTGATAAAAGCATTCTTTACTATGTAAATATAAGATTGCCATTCATGAGTTGCTCAATTTCGAAGGTAGCTTATTATTTTTTCTTAACAAAAGCGACAAAAAAAAATTGATTTCAATGATGGGTTTGATCTCTGATAGACAAGTCATAACAAAAAAAAAGCAAGTAGTTTTTGGTTACTTTTTCTTTCTCTCAAAATACAAAATCTACTAGACAGTAGGTATTCCTATACCCATTCATACAAACATAAATGTCCATATAAAATGAGATTCAAATTTCAGATTATCAAAATTCTAGAAAAACTGGTCCTATTCTATGGAAAACTTTTTCAAAAGTACTCTCCTAAAATTTTGAGCATCACAAAGCTAAAAAAAATTCTTTACTTTACGAAAAAAAGAAAATTTAACCCTTGTTTGAGGCCCAACGCTTGCTAACTCACTCCAATCTTTGATACAGAATTGTTTGGTCACTCTCCGTATTCTATTGTTGTTACAATACGAAGGGCAAAGTTCTTTATTATTTTCTTATATGTCCCCTCGTGTGACTTATTTCCATGACTACACAACTATTTATTTACATACACGATCAACCAAGTAGAGAGCGATCGGACTGAAGAACATGTGCTGCGATGTTGATGGATCTTTGAAGGAAGTTTGTTGTTCGAAACCGAACAAACGTTGTGATGGTCGTACAGATGCATCGCTGAATTGTGAGACATTCAATTTTCTGTAAAGTGAAACTATCCAAAGTTGATCAGTCAAAAAACTGACGAAATTTACTTCGGATAAATATATATTTTAGGTTTCATTTACTTTTTTTTAATTCATTTTATTAATTTTACTTGGGTAATTTTCCTTCAGTGTTGTGTACGATATTAGGCCCATAAATAAAAATCTCCTGCTTCTGAATAAATATTAATTTATTAATTTAAATATTAAGGTGAAGTCTAGGGCTTTCCGTCTTATCAACTATTCCGCTCTCAATATTTCTATCCCGTCTCTTTCTGCCAGTCTAATTGCGTCAATCTCTTTATACCATCTCTACATTGCAATTTTGAAACATCTCTCGTAGCATACCTGCTAAACTGAGAAGGGCTTGAACTACAAGCTTTTCTATTACCATCTTATCTTTTCTCTATCCAACTCTCTGACCCCAGACTTAACCGCCAAGTTCAATTTTACATATACTCAACTGATAAAATCTGCAACACACTCCCTTTGTTTGTTTTCCCAATTTCCTTTGACTTGAACATCGGGACATGTCGGCCTCTAGCTTGACCAGGTTTCCGGTATTTCTCCAACTCTAATGGAAATTGGTAGGGCTCTGGCTTCTGTCCACCAGAGCATATATATATATATATATATATATATATATATATATATATATATATATATATATATATATATATATATATATATATATATATATATATATATATATATATATATATATATATATATATATATATATATATATATATATACCCACTTTTAAATACTTTATTCCTACTACTAATAATACTACTACTACTACTACTACTAATAATAATAATAATAATAATAATAATAATAATAATAAACATTTAAAGTGTGACAAACTTCATTCAAGAAGCAACTATCTCTCTACAGAAATTATGTTTTTTTTCATGCAAGATATTGGTCGTTTCTTACAGATACCGATATTTACAAAAAATTTATGTACCGATACCCAATACCTTAAAATTTGCCGAAACCGATACCTGACTACCGACTCCGTTCCTATATATATATATATATATATATATATATATATATATATATATATATATATATATATATATATATATATATATATATATATATATATATATATATATATATATAATATATATATATATATATATATATATATATATATATTATATATATATATATATATATATATATATGAGTCAGATTCCAAGTCCAAATATATGAGGACAGACTCGACAACATTAATTACAAACAATATCGATATTTGCTAATGTAAAAATTACCTAAACAATACTTGCATCATATATGAAAATAATTTTAATTAAATGCTAGTCAAATTGCTTCTGAAAACTCTCTAAAAAATATTTTAAATGAACGGATAGGCTCAAATTAATTTTTTTTAAAATTCTTATTCTATAACTCGATGAGAGGTATATTCCCTTCCCTCCTGAATGAATATTTAGAAATTAATTTCAAATTAAATCATCATATGTGTACATTTATGTACATCACAGAAAACACATGTGTGCAATGTTTCATGTCTAATTAAAATACAAGTTCCACCCGTACTTTAAATATCTGATTCCAGTATATATATATATATATATATATATATATATATATATATATATATATATATATATATATATATATATATATATATATATATATATATATATATATATATATATATATATATATATATATTACCTTTATCCAGAGTGCATCTTTAATACCTCCTCCCAGTTTAACAGAATATATTATTCGTAAAAGAATGTAATATAAAAATATGTCAACGATACAAACAACAAACATGACAATAATTTCCTTCGTCATGTAATCCGACATCGTCAGGTTATCAGTATCGTTTGCTAAGGAATGATTGACGTAAACCTTATTAACATAATAGAGCGCTCCAAAAGGAATATAATAGGAGACGAATATTGTGAAAACTACGTGAAGGGCAAATGCAACATCGGAGTCTCCCAATATATCAACTAAAGAAACGATTGTGTATAAAACAAAACCGAAAGTGGTTACCATACTGGGGTAAAACTGTCGAGCGGTATCTTGTTTATCAAAGGTATAGGAGACGCAACACGAGAAAATTAATGCCGAAGGCATGTAAATTAAGTATAAAAGGGCTAGACATGCATAGGCTGCACCCACTGTTAAGGATGGGACCTGAAATGCTTGAATAATAATAAGGAGACCAATATACGAAATGAAATAAAGAAATCCAATGACGAGGAAGAAGGAGCCAAAATACATGTTAAATCCAACGCCGTTCAAACGCAGAATATTTTGTCCATTCATCTGAAATAGTAATAATAAATTTCTTTCAGTTTGATATATATATATATATATATATATATATATATATATATATATATATATATATATATATATATATATATATATATATATATATATATATATATATATATATATATATATATATATATATATATATATATATATATATATATTATATACACAGAGTGTATTTGACAAATTTTTTTTTGTTGAGAAAATGTGAACGCATACAAGCTATTTTTTTTGTTGTTGTTGATTCCAACTTGCGAGTGAAATTTAAGATCAATTGGATATCGACAACCCGTGCCGACTTTGAGTTATAACTCCAAGGTTGTCATCTTAATCCAAATCGAAAAATAAGTTGCACCTACATATTGTTTTTCCTTCATAACTTATTTAGTTTTTAAGATATCTCCATCAAATTTTCTTTCCCATATACAACAAAGTAGGCTCTATGATAATAATAGTAATTCATTTTTATATGTATGCACACAACTATTTTCGAGATATAAACGAAAACATTTTGAACACAACAATTTTTGGTCCAAAATTCCCCTTAAAATGAAAGAATCATCATGTATAAAAGTTTAAATCAATTTGAAATATTATTAACAATTAAAAATCACTTTCCTGTCTATCTTACAAAATCATTCTTCAAGGAATGAAACATGTAAATAAAATATAATATATATAGGATAACGAAAAAAGGGTTACATTTAATATATAATAGAAAAAAAGCTTCGGTAGCGTTTTTATTCTTATTATAATCATATTGTCATTGGGGATATTTCCTTTTTAATATTTGTTTCTTACAGTATGTAGTTAAACGTCCATAAAAGTCCTGCATCAGCTTTAAGATTCTTTTCGCTGTATCGTTCACTACTTTTAAGGACCCAACAATCCGCTTAGCGATTGCACATAAAATGCTCTATCTCTATCTGGAAGCGAATTCTTTCAGGAAATTTATGCTTATTTTCAATCTAGAAAACAGTTCATGATGGCTTTTGTTGTAAATTCATCCACGGTTTTTTTTAAATAATAATAATAATAATAATAAAGCAATTAGAGTAAATCTATTACCAAAGAATTTATCGTCTATTCTATCAGGTGGAACAATATACTTCTTTGTATAATTTTGACAATCATCATTTTGGTTTCAACAGTTACATTGTCACCAAATAACGATAAAACTGACGTTTCCTCTTAGAAGTACCACAATTGTTGCCTAAATTTGTTCAGAGTTGTTACAGATATAAGGAGATCAATATTCTCTCTCTCTCTCTCTCTTTTTTTTTTAATGATTTAAAAAAAACAAATCTTGATTATTGGTTAATCTCGCTGAATTCCGTATACCATGGTTTTATGTAAATTTCACAATAAATATACAATATACTGTAGGGGCTTCGTATGTATGTTCATTACATAACTGAAGTTCATGTTTTAACAAGTAAAGATTTAAAGAATTGATTGTTCGAGCCGTCTAACGTGCTCGAAGTATACCTCCTGGAGGATTTATTTTAAGTGCTGGGCCAAATCTCCACCCAAAAAAAATTCTTAACTCAATAAGCTCAAGGTAACCACTTCGTAATGACTTCCTTTTTAAATTCCTTATTAAGAAAGTTCAGCACTTCGATCAACTCCTTTGCTTTGAAATAATTTTCAAGAGATCTTCATCAACGAGATAATTATTTATATTAATTTGCTTCCACTTGTCTCGGAATTATTTAAAAATCTGAAATTTCAGGACTGGTCGTTACTTGTGGTATTTTCATTCAAATGCACTACGTAAAACTAAATCATATATATGGATGGCGGCATGAAAAATACAATATATCTCTGTTTAATATTTGTATTAATAAGTACAAAGACCTCATTGATACGACCATTATGAAATGCAGTGTCACTACAAAGAATTTGAACTTTGTCTTCTATTTCCCAGTTTTTTGTTGTATTCTTGCATTCATTATCGCTCTGGCCTGTTCCCTACTTCATGAGTTTGAAAATTTTTGAACTCAATTAATTGCTCATTTTCAACATACGTAATAACAACTGGAAGTCTTTCTTCTTTTGGGTCTCTAACATTTAAGGAAGGTAAAAGTTTAGCATCCCAATGAAGTGTAACAATATTTTCTTGAAACGCGGATTTAATTTCTTTATCACGATTCTTTCTTGGGTTTTGAAAGGTCGATTAATTTATAGAAAACTCATCAATATCGTGTCCTAGAGCTTCTGATGTTGCCTGAAGGATATAAAATATAAACAGCATCTCTTATGCTCAAATTGCATCTGTCTAATGCAGTCGTTAACTTCGGTGTCATGATGCCTTTAGTTCTTCGTCTTTCCACATTCTTCTGATGCAGCCACTATGGGTTTTAAAACAAAATCTTTCATTACTGCTTTCAGATGAACTAGAGATTACCGTATCTGTATCATCTACTCCGGAGGACTGCTCTTTCTTCCTTTTTTAAAAAGATTTTTGTCAATACCAACTAAACAACTTGTCCGTCCTGGTTCCCTCTATCGAAGCTAGAAAGTTTTATCTTCTTCGATTTTAATCATTTGAAGAGCATTTGCAATGGGCTATATCAAAGAGGTTATCCAAGTTATTTTCAAATTTGTTTTTCACATTGTCTAAAGGTCTCAAGATTTTTTCTGCAGGTTTCTCCAAGTAGATGTAAGTTCAGCAATTGTTTTACGCTACTGGGAAGAGATCTTGTTGGATCCCTTGCTTTTTCTAAAGTATTTCACATTCGCGCTTTCACTGAATGTAAGCCAAACCTATCGAATATTATAAAATAAGACGGATAATATTTGTCAATTAGATGGTAGTTTAACTCCAGTTACTTGGTGGCTCACAAGTCCAACTAAAAACACGTGTGTATAATCACTTCGCAGTTTATGAGACATAAGAATAATGTAGAGTCCCGGAATTAAATGTTTCACTAATGTAACTGACAATAATAAATTGAGCATGAATGTTAGCGCGGTACAGAAATAGGAGTAAGCAAAAATATGAATTGGCAACTCAGGTCGGCAAGGCTTAACAACCTCCGGTAAGGATAAAATTAAACAGAACGTTTTAGGTGTAAGATATCAAAAATAGAGGGTATGCGTCCAAACAATTTGATATCAAAAAATAAGGACACCCTATATATATATATATATATATATATATATATATATATATATATATATATATATATATATATATATATATATATATATATATATATATATATATATATATATATATATATATATATATATATATATATATATATATATATATATATATATTATAAAGTGATTGGACAAAATAAAAAAAAAATTTAAATTTCTGATATTGACAATGTCTAGACTTTGCTACATGTTAAAATGTTGATAATAAATTTATTCACCATAATTGTCTTAAAAAGAGGGTAAATTATGTGGCTAGTTTAACTAGTAGTTCAAAAAAACACACACACATATTCTAGCTAAAACATACATACTCCAGTTAAAATACACACTATAGTTAAAACTTAAAAGTAAAGAATCTGCCAAAACAAACACTAATCGAAAGTTAAAGGTAAACAAAAATAGAGTAAAGAATACTAATGAGGGTGGTTGTGAACACTAAGCACTAATCTTAAACTATAGGTACTGAAGAGACATCGCAGGTAAATACGCATCTTCAGATCTTTCCTTGAGTAAATTAACCAAAACAAATACGAAAAATATTTTCACAATACAGTTGCAATTAGTAAGACAATGATTACAAAGAAAAATACTAATACGAAAACACTAATAGAAAGAACATTGTTTGCTACTGACAATTGGGAATGTATTAATTAATTACATTATTCTTTACACTGTCCTAAACACAGGTTGACTTAATTAAAATATCGAGAATCCTAAAGATTATGTCACTTTATTTAGTTCAGACAGTCAAAATTGTGAAGGAATCACAGCCTGGGTTGCAATATTCAGCAGTCCTCATTATCATCATAAATGTCAAAGTTACTACTAAGATCTATGAAAACATCTTGGGAAAACTTCCCATCAAAAGATGCACGCATTGTCTCGGGTAGGGAATAAATTTTTACGGGTTGACAATCCACTATTAAAAAGGTCCATACTATTCTGAGAAGCAAAAATAATGATTCAGAAATTTTCTTCGTTAGTATGCTCACCATATCAAAACATCATAGAAATACTTTGGCAAGTTTTACAAAAAGCTACAACAGGTTTTATCCATCAACATCTGAGAAATAACTTTAAGGGATCCTGAACGAAGAATAGTATAATTTCTCCTAAGTATCTATGCAATTACACAATAATGAGTTACATAAATCATATAATATTTAAATGCCTTTAGATTTAGAAATGAAAAACAATGTTACTTAGAAAAACAATGTTAATAAACAAGTACATTTAAGTTTTAAAAGATTAACAATCAATGTTAATTAAACAAGTACTTACCTCTCGATCGTAAACAATGTCTATAACAAGTCCGGCTGGAATCATTGTAAATACAAAACCAATCATAACAGGAGAAAAATATGTACTGAAGTCAAACTCCGTTTTTTCACTGTCCAGTATTGGAAGTTGTTGAGAGTAAGTCGAAATATTAGACACACCGCCAGTAAAATAACTGCAAAAAATTAAACCTTTAACATTATAAATTGGTGATTATTCAGAGAAAACTTAATTTTAACGCTAATAAACATACCTCATATATGCATTATCCACAATGTTTATTAAGATAGGAAGTATCTGAGCATACGAAGTGTTGTAACGAACTGTTAAGGACCACCTTACTGTAATATATATATATATATATATATATATATATATATATATATATATATATATATATATATATATATATATATATATATATATATATATATATATATATATATATATATATATATATATATATATATATATAATCCATAGAAGGTTGCTTGGAACCCCTACTGGGGCTACTATGGCATTCTGCTGGGTAATTATGGGTTACAGGAGCAACCAACCAAAGTCAAACAACGCCAACACTGGCACAACAACTGTTGCGACGAAATTAGCAATATAAGAGTAAAAAAATTTCCGTAAGACCTTCTGTACACTGTCTAACGGCGACGCTGTTGTCAATGGTTCGAGTCCTGGCGTGCGGAAATATTATTATATATATATATATATATATATATATATATATATATATATATATATATATATATATATATATATATATATATATATATATATATATATATATATATATATATATATATATATTTCTCACCTTTCTCACCAAGCGCAAAGATTAGGGCAACGCCCTGTCATTTACGAAGCCCCTCCACACGCCTCTGTTCAGGTATACTTCCTCCTCTTCCACCTCCGCAATTGTGCGTCCTCTCTTCAGAATGGCATCCGACACTCCATCCCTCCATCTCTTCCTTGGTCTTCCTACTGGTCGTCCCCCCTCAGGATGCCAGTCATAAAATATGGCAGGGTATCTCCTACCATCCATCCTCCTGACATGTCCATACCACTTCAGCTGCTGTCTCTCCACCAAGTCCAGTATAGGCGCCACTTCCAATTCCTCCCTAATTTCTGAACTTCTCCTTCTCTCCCATCTGCTCACTCCTACTATCAACCTAAGGACCTTCATTTCTGCAGCCTCCACCCTGCTTTTAGTTCGGGTTGTTAATGTCCATGCCTCCGAACCATACATAAGCATTGGTCGCAGCATCGTTGTGTACACAAGCACCTTCACCTTCCTTGGCACGTGTCTATTTCTCAAGAGTGGGTATAATTGCCTCACCCCTCTCGAGAATTTGTCAATTCTTTCCTCAATTTCCATTGCCATATCTCCGTTTGAGTTCACTGTGACCCCCAAATAGCTAAACTTTTCTGCTTCTTTCACCAACACACCCTCCACTCGTATTACAGTACCATCCTGTACTCTCGAGATTTTCATCACCTCAGTCTTTTCCTTATTTATTTTCATTCCTTCCAGTTGTAGAACATCGGACCACCTATTTAGGGCTTCCTGCAACGATACCATGTCCTTTGTCACTACCGCTATGTCATCAGCATACACCATCAACAGACCCACCTCCTCCTCGAGACCCACCTCTCTTATGCATCTATCCATAAATATTATGAAAAGCAGCGGCGATAGCACTCCTCCCTGTCTAACCCCAGCCGTCACATCAAACCAGTCTCCCACACCATATGACGTTCTAACTGCGCTCTTACTTACTTCATACATACCCTTTATTACTCTGATAAGCTTTGGGTCTATTGCGTAGTATGGGTCACTTAGTGCATCCCACAATCTCTCTCTAGGCACAGTATCGAATGCCTTTTCTAAATCGACAAATGCCAGATATATATCTTTTGCCCATTCCCAGTTTTTCTCTATTAACATCTTAAGACTAAATATCAGGTCCGTAGTTCCCCTACCTGGTCTAAATCCATGTTGAGCCTCATTCAGTTTATTTTCAACAATCTCTCTCAACCTTTTTTCCAATATTCTTTCATATATTTTACATGTATGGTTAAGCAAAGATACACCTCTATAGTTGTTACAATCACTTTTGTCGTTCTTCTTAAACACTGGACATATAATCGCTTTACCCCACTCTCTTGGTACTCTCTCCTCCTTCCAAAAACCGTCAATCATTCTAAACACCCACAACACCACATCTTCCCCAGCTTTGAAAATCTCCGCTGGTAGTTCGTCATATCCCGGGCTCTTCACATTTTTCATGCCACTTATTGCATTTTTAACCTCATCCAAAGTAATTGACCTTTCCTCCTCTCGACCCTCTGCCAAATCAACCCTTTGCACTGGTTCAACCAAGACCTCCACCCTTCCATTGTACAACTCCGAGTAGTATTCCCGCCATCTATTCTGAACCCTCTCCGGCTCAACTTGCAATATACCATCTTTATCTTTTACTGCATGAGACGCTGCTGCTTCTCCCATTCTTAAACTTCCTTGAGATGTTGTAAATTAGCTTCTTAGTTCCTCTCATATCCTGTCTAAGTTGTTCTCCTATTCTTTCCCATGATTGTTCCTTAGCTATCCTTTTCAACTCCTCTGCTCTGTTTCTCTTCTCGACATATTCCAATCTAGTCTCAGGGCTTCTCCTTTTCATCCATTTCCTAAATGCCTCTGTCTTCTCCTTTACTGCCAGGCTTACATCATCTGTCCACCAAGCAGTTCTCTTCTTTCTACCTCCCATCCTCTTAACTCCTAACGTTTCTCTAGCACATCTCTTTATATTATCCTTGAAGTTTTTCCATTCCTCTTCCACCCCTCCAAATACCTCCTCGTTTATTTGGTTTACAAGTTCTTATCTTCTCATTTAGTGTGTTAACCACCTGTTCTTCTTTTAACTTTTCTACCGCTATCCTTTCCCTTATAATTCTCCTTGGCCTCTCCGGACTCTCCAAATCAAATTTACCCAGTAGCAACCTATATATATATATATATATATATATATATATATATATATATATATATATATATATATATATATATATATATATATATATATATATATATATATATATATATATATATATATATATATATATATATATATATATGAGTTCCTTTACTGGTGCAAACACCGTTCACTGAGAAGCGACAATAATAGTGTGGGAGTCCAAAACCAAAAACTCCGCCTAGACGAAACGATAGATAATGTTGATAAACGAGTGCTATATCTTGCGGAGTATGTTTATACTTTGTAAGAACGAACAACTTATATATCATATTGGAAGAATGGAAATTCAGTTCAAATTTATTAGAGCTTGCTACTATAAGGTATGGATTGTAGAGGCAGAAAAATATAACTCACAGTGTCTCCAAAGCAGGACGTCATATGAGGATATGGTGAATCGAGGGAGGTATAAAGATTCGGAAAAAACAGACAGAAAGATTTTCCCTTGGCATAAAATATCTTTAAGTAGCCTTTATATGATTAATGCGAGATCGTGTTAGTGTCATTCCCCTTTGGCGGTTACACATCTGTGATGGGCGAATCCGAATCCGAATTCGAAGATTTTTTCATGGATTCAGATTCGAAGATACTAAAACTTGCTGGGTTAGGATTCGGATTCGAATCCTTTCATTTACAGTAACATTAAATCTAAATAACGCTGTTCAATGAAATGTGATATTTATTTTTCAGGTAAATTTATGTAATCATACAAGTCACAAAATCAATGTTGTATCTTAAGAAACAAAATTTAGTTAATGACTATTCAAGTTTATGCCAAAAATAAACTATATATATATATATATATATATATATATATATATATATATATATATATATATATATATATATATATATATATATATATATATATATATATATATATATATATATATATATATATATATATATATAGTTGAAATGAAGAAATATAGAATGTACGCCTCCATGACTGAGAATACGATCAGCACATTCTGAAAGATCTCTCCCACGGAAGCAATAATCATATCATGAGAAATCAAAGTAGTAAGATCGCAAATCAGACCAACTTGCCACATACCTTTAGCTATTTTATCATCTTCATTTGACTTTCACACTTTCAAACGCCGTGTATCGGGGTATGTTGTCTTTCAATTTGGTCCGTCCTGAGAATTTCTCAACTTTGATGGAAATTGGTAGGCTTCTGGCCCTTGTCCAATATATATATATATATATATATATATATATATATATATATATATATATATATATATATATATATATATATATATATATATATATATATATATATATATATATATATATATATATATATATATATATAATTCTGTGATATTTGAATCCGGATTCGAAGATTTTTTTTCATGGATACGTATTCGGATTCGAGGGTTCTGGATACGGATTCGCGAATTCTAAAACTTGCTGGATTCGGATTCGAATCGAAAGTTGCTGGATTTGCCCATCACTGATATATATATATATATATATATATATATATATATATATATATATATATATATATATATATATATATATATATATATATATATATATATATATATATATATATATATATATATATATATATATATATATATATATATTGGTTGGTTGCTCCTGCAACCCAGGAGAACCCAGTAGAATGCCATTGCACCCCCAGTAAGGTGTTCCAAGCACCCTCCTATGGATTTAGATAAATACAGAGTTGCTACAATGATTCGAAACAGAAGAGCTTTAAAACCGTTCTACTATGCTTTCTTTTATTGGGAAGGAGTAGTAGTTCGGTGCTAGAGTCTTCTGTACATTGTCTAACGGAGACGCTGTTGTCAGTGGGTTCGAATCCTGGCGTGCAGAAAAATTTTCCTCTGTCTTACATTGCGAATTTAGTCGCAACAGTTGTTGTGCCCATGTTGGCGTTGCTTGACTTTGGTTGATTGCTCCTGCAACCCAGGAGCACCCAGCAGAATGCCAAAGTAGCCTCAGTAAGGGGTTCCAAGCACCCTCCTTTAGATTTATATATATATATATATATATATATATATATATATATATATATATATATATATATATATATATATATATATATATATATATATATATAATATAATTTTTTATATATTTTTACTTTTTTTTTTTTTGTATTTTTTTGATAAAATTATTTTTTCTTTTCTTTTTTTTACTTAACCTTCACTTAAAATAAATCTCGTTACTTTTAATTAAGTAAAACAATTTTACTTATTCCTTTTAGCATAATTAATTTAAATATCAGCTTTTAATATATTTTACGCCATTAAAAGTAACAAGTCACTAACAAAGTTAGGTAAGAACTTTTGAAGATAGAAATTAACCAATCAGGCCCCGTTCTTATTTTTGTCAAAAAATTAAAATGTGCAAATAACAAAACCTTTAATAAGTTGTCACAAGTGCTATTTATACAATATAAACAAACCAATTTCCATATATATATATATATATATATATATATATATATATATATATATATATATATATATATATATATATATATATATATATATATATATATATATATATATATATATATATATATATATATATATATATATATATATATATACATAATGTTGAGTGAATTAATATTTTAGAATGAGATAATGCCACATACTCAGGATCAATGCTATGAACATCAAATGCGCTGAAATGCGGTTGATTGTCATAAAGGAATCTATAATTTCCATTGTACTCCTGTGGTGTCAAGTGAGACTGACGAAGAACAGAATCAAATGCTGAAAGATCTTTTCCTGTTTCATTGTATATAAGCGCCACATTATTATCCGTCAAGGTGTAAAGCCCTACAAGAAAAAATTTAAAAACTCTTGTAATTGCAATACATATTTCTTTTCCTTTTCAAAATTTATAAAATAAATAAACTGTTTAATGAATTTCAATTTCAATTTCATTTTCGTATGAATAGAATAGTTTTCAAACCTGTATTAAGCAAGAGGATTTCGTCATTGGAAAACGTAACAGTCATTGAATCCGCAAGTGCCATACTTCCAACAACAAATCCCAGAGGAAATAAAATAAGAAATACAAGAGCAGCAATTTCTCTTGATAAATTTAAAACCCGTAACTTCACTAGAGCTTTAAAAGCTCGCCAGTCATTTCTCCTAATAATGATAATAATAAAAATTTAATTTCTACCAAGTCTTCCTTATTCACAAAAAAATTAGAAATGAAATAATTAAAATAGAATTTTAATTATGAATTGACAAATGTTTAAATCTTAATGACAATCATTAAAAAAGCAAATTACTCTTATTGTTGAATGACATGCTTCAGTTCTATCAAGACGTTTACATGATAAACCGCACTGACTTGCAGCTTGCCCTATTGTAACTATTTATACCCTCCCTGAAAAGAGTTCTGCCAGTGAGGGGTGGTTAACTAGGTTTGTGAAGTGAATTCAAAATTCTGAACTAAATGATTTTGTTCATTTTAAATAGTTGACTGATAATAACTCCTCTAAAAAGGATAACATCAACTCGGTCTCGAACAATTTTCTTTAATATCAAAACTTAATAGATAATCAAATTTTAACTACGAGAAGTACTATTTAAAACTGAACATCTCTAAAACTTGTGGCAATAATTTGTTGATTGAAAAAAAAAAAATTTAAATAAAAATGCCCACGACTCGGCCCTAAAACTGCTCACTTCACGAATTCAACTCCAACACCCTGACAAATACTTGCATTTTTCAACAACTTTATCATCAATCTCACAATGTTATTAAGCTTCTATGTCACAATTAACAATTCTAATTTACTTCTTTTCGTAAATCCGTAAATAATTTTTGTAAATATATTTATTTAGAAACATCGAAACTAATGACAATGGAACATTTTGTTTTGGTAGTTAACAAAGTTAGATGAATCCGGTGCTATTACTCCTCACTCCTTCCAACTTCATTTGCCTAATATTTTTTCTTCTAATAACTGAGTTTCTCTCTCTCTCTCTCTGACCATAATATTAAGATGTATGGTAGTGATTATATACCACCTGTGATTCTTAAAACTTCAGAGTTTCTGAGTTTGCATCCTGCCTTTGAGAACTATTTAATTTATAGTCTATAGTATACCTATCAACTTCTTTCCTTCTTGCTGCTGGAACTGATGTTTATTCAACCTGTACTGAAAAAGGAAGACCCCCTTTCACCCCTCTAATTATTGTTATTTTAGATTACCTTGTAATCTTCCCAAAGCTTTCGAGTCTACCCTTAAATGAAAGATTTTAAAACATCTTAAATTATCTAATCAAACCTCCGACCGATACTATGGTTTCTGTAAGGGACATTCAAATGGTAATCTTTCCCAAATCCGCTGATACTTGGTCCTCTGCTAGAAATTACGAAATCACTCAATAGAATCTAATACAAAACTTTAATTTTTGAACTCCCTCTTTCAGTGTCTATTCTTCTACCCACGAAATTCTTTATTTCCTTTCCGGTAGCCCAAAGCTGCTGTTGTTGACAGCCACCATTCGTCCTTTAAACCTATTAATAGTGGTGTTTCTTGGGGTTCCGTCCTATCCTTAACTTTTTCAACTTTTCATTAATGACTTCCCACCATTTTGCACACCAATTCACTCACATGTCAAGAACTCCACTCTTCATTACTCCTTTCATTTTAAAAGACTTCTTATCCAATAGGAAATAACTCAGCTAGAATTGTAGCTTTATAGCAACTACCCTTCGGTCTTTCTTGAATTCTAACCTTGAAGAGAAAACACAGCTGTTTTTATTCATTCATTTTTCTATTCTATATTATTCTCTGCACACCTATAACATCTTTGAAAACATACAACTCAAACCTTCGTTTGTTTTTAATTTTCACGGTGTTTTTTTTTAAGCCTATGTCTTGGAAGGATCACATTATATGTCTTACTAAAAAAGCTTCTAAGAAGTTGTGTGCTCCGATTCGAGTTCAAAAGTTCTTTACACTACACCCCTCTTTATAGGGTGATCATTCACCCCTATATTCAAGATATGTGATGTTGATGGCACAGGCTTCAAAATCATGCAAACATTAGAGGGATCATAAACTTGCGGTTTGTTCTTTTTCCTCTTTGTCACTATATATATATTCAATGCGTCATGTTTTGTTTTTAATACATAATCCATCTTAATTTAAAGCTTTTTTTTTCCTTCTAGAACTAAGAAACAACAACATCTGCTTGAAATATAAATAACACATCTTAGATTTTGAATTAAAAATATGAAATTTAATATAACTAATAATAATAATAATAATAATAATAATAATAATAATAATAATAATAATAATGCAAAACTTTATGCAAATATTTCTTTATGACAACATACTCTACAACAATTTGATCCAGATCAAAATCTTCTGTATTTTTATCTGAAGAATGATGAGAATTTTCATCGCTGTCCCGCCCTGTGACATGATTGGAGTTTGAAGGACTTTTAAGAGAATGATTTGAGCTTATCGATTTTGATCGAGTTCTTATTAGCTCTCGACTTATGTTTTCAACTGAATCAATTTTTATTTTACCTTCTTCTTCTTCTTCGTTTAAAGCAAGGAAAAACCTTAAAAAGGAAATATAAAATACAGGTATTAATAAAATTCCTAAATTTCAGTTTTAAATCAAGCTTCTAAAAAGTATATATTATTTGCTACAAGTATTTTATATTCCTTGTTAATATATAAGGTAAAACAACTTTTCAGATATCCTGACATTACACCGGTACTGAATTACGGACTTCTCCATAATAAACCTTTATAACTATTAAAAAATAAGCGAAAAATATTGAACATTTTGAACTTAAAAAATAAGCGAAAAATATTGAACATTTTATACTTTATCTTCTTAAAATATATTATGAAAAAACTTATACTTCTTTAATGTCTCAACACTTCCAATAGAGATTAACGAAAAGAAATAACAAATATTCCTGCCATAAAAAGAATATATATAAAGGGAAGTTTGAGATTAAAATGGTATTGCTGTCTGTCTACCTTTAAATTGATTAAATAAAGAGAACAATAATTTAGATTAATATGCTTTTCTGGCAACATATTTAGAATAATGAACTTATGGCTAAATCATCACCTAATGATGGTGCTGGTAGAATTAACCTCTTCTTGTATTACAAAAAAAAAAAAATTATCAACAGTTAAGCTCCACTATTACTGAACAACTAAAAGAATTGAAATAAATAATATTTATATTTAATACGATATAATTTTTATGCTATTATCATTTTATAAATCTTAAAATAAGTTAAAATGAAGATGCAAAAAAAAGTGTATGATCAGTTTAATAAGAAATGCCTGTAAGTTTTTGTTATTGTTACTGTTATTGGAAACTACTTTATTTCATAAAAGATATATACAATTAATCTTAAAAATTAATCTTTACAGCGTCATTAAAATTTAGAATTTGGATTTCAGATAAATTCCATTAGCAATTTTTTCTTAATTTTTTGTATCAATTTAATAAAGATAAATAATCATTAAAATGTTGTAAACTGTCAAAATGCAAATAAGTTTGAATTTAAATATTAGAAAAGCCGAACTTTTTTTTTTATTTTTATTTAAATATATTTTATTAATTAAAATAAAAAAAAAAAAACTGAACGGAATAAAGTGAAATAAATAATCAGAAAATACCTTGAAGGAATTTAAATACAATTTGCTCGTTTGAGGTAAAATATTTTTGAAAATTCTAATATTTTTTTTTGTCTCCACAAGTAAAAATGTCGGAACACCCACAATATTCACCAGAGTTGAAAAAAAAGCCTAAATCAAAACAAATAAAAGACCGACATGTCCTGATTTACAGCGTTTTAAAGAATTATGAAAAGGAATCATGGAAAATAGAAAGAATTGTATTCCAAACTTTACCAGTGGAGTACAAGTAAGAATGAGCATAGAGGTTAAATCTGAGGCTAGAGAATTAATGTGACCAAGTGGAAAGATGTCACACGAGCTCTCCTCTGAGGAGGAATGCGATAATGAGTTCAGAAGAGCTTCTGTTCATTGTAATAGCGAAGCTAAATGGAGAAATATTCTAGTTCGACGGGAAAAGAGGAATTAGGAAGAGTTAGAGGTAGCAAGAGTTACTTTGCGAAAACCCTATACTTCATCCTTTCAAGGAAATGTCTGAGTGGAACTACTCCAGAAGATATTAACTTGCGATGTCACAAGGGAAAACAGCACCTTTATCAACGCAAACAAATAAGTTGGCGTGAAAAGTTTTTGAAGAAGTCTTCAGAAACCTATCCTCTTAGATCATGTTTCACTGCCTTCAATTAGAAATACGAGGAAGAAGTAACAAACAAATTGGTTTAAATTATCAGTTATACTAAAATCAGAGAGGATCTTTAAGAGCAATTACAAATGCAAGAAAAAATTTTGCTTTTAACAAACGAACTGAGAATAAATTTAGTTCAATTAAGATATATCAGCCACACTCTTGTTTGTTAGAGAAAATAACTACAAAACTTATATATTCAGAATTTCTCCTAACTTGCAAAAACGAAAATCAAAACGACTGCTACTTTGAAAAACAATATACAAAGAGTTCCTCTAGGTCCCTTCATTTATAATTCAAATTATGAAATAAATACAAACCTCTTCCAAAGTTGTCATAGAAATTCCATAACTTTCAATGTCACTGACAACACCTGCGTCTTCCATGGAACTATCAAGAGTTTTGAAAAGCTTCGTAAATAGATGGGAGGACGTTGAAGGTAAAATAAATGAAAGTTCTTTTCCATAATGTCTGATGATGTCTGCGTTAGGAATTATACCTTTTATTTTCTTTTCAACTGATTTCACAGCATCATCAGAATCTGATATTACAAGTCTTAAAATAATAAAAATAAATTAGTATCACAAAACATTTATTCAGCAAAAAAGAAATATATTTACAATAATATACAAATTACAAATACAAATATATTATTATCCTTTAAATGAAAAGGCCTGTTGGGGTAAAGAGTTCCCCCTACGAGTTCATCGTTTCACACAATTTATATTCACATACAAAAATATGTATTTTATTGTTAGCAATGCATACGTCAAATCAAATAAATCTAATAAGGTTATATATAAATACATAGCAATAAAAACAAAACAAATAACGACAAAAAATGTAACAATGAAAGAAATAATGATTACAATAATAATAATAATAATAATAATAATAATAATAATAATAATAATAATAAATAAAATAATAATAATAATAATAAAACAAACAAATAAATAAATAATAATAATTGTAAATGTAAATTATAATTGTATTACGGATGTTTTTAAGATTTATAAAAAAAAGGAGAACTTAATTTATACTTAGGATTTTAATACTAAAAAGATAAACTTGAGAAAAAGCCTCGATCGGGAATCGTAAATAAGTTACAATTATAAACAAGATAATTAAGAAAGAATATTAAAAGGAAAATAACAAGACATACTAGAATACAATATCGAAATAACAAAAAAGATTCTCCACAAAGAAAGAATTTTAAGTCCTTCCTATTTTATACATGAATTTATATTTTACATTATCAAAATACTTAATTTCGAGATAATCTCAAATCTTCAAACTTTACGAATTTAAGGATAATTATATTTATTATTATTTGTAAGTTTAAAAATAATAATAAATGCACAATTTTTTAATAAAATTCCATTGTCCACATATTGATAGTTAACATTGAAAACTTCAACATATCCGCATCAAATTTGTAAAGCAACATTCATTCGAGATTAGTTATCCTTTTCATCTTTCCTTTTATATTCTTTAACTACTTCTGAATGTATAATTATTAGATTATGAAGAAGGACAAGTTATAAGTAGAATACAATATCTTAGTAGTAAGAAAACCTCAAGCTACGAGCTATGAACGAAATAAATTAAAAATATAATAATCAACACTGCAGTCAATACAAATATCGTGTTTAAAACATATATGAAAGTACTGTACTATAGAGTTACATTATAAGAAATAAATTTTCAAAGATGGCAATGTTCATTCTTTATGAAAATTTACCTATGAAAATTTACCAACATTTAGGATATAGTTATAGTGTAATTTAGAGATGAGAAACCTTTTTTTTTTTAACTGAAAATGTGATGGTATTTCAAATAATGTGAATACTTATGTTAAAAACTTTAAAATATTATACAACTTAAGGTTTGAATTCCTTATTTTGCTTCCAAATAATAATATATATTAAAATTTTGAATAAATGGACAAGCAAGAGAAGGTGCAGAGTTTTAAGCGAAGTAAAAACTATGGTAAAGAGAATAAGACTTTTTCTGAAAGAAACTGAAACTAGAATTAGAAAAATTTTAAAAAGAAAACTATGTTGAAAGTTGTCTAGTTATTTGAGTGGGTGAATGATTACTGTTTATATAATCTTTATTAATTGTATGAGGTTAAGTTAAATAAACTGCATAAATGCAATGCATTGGAAGTCGAATAGTAACGGATTGAAGTAAAACAATTTAAGAGTTAGAATAGTTTGTCGTGACCCTTAATGGCCTAATATCATCTGAGCAACATTATCTCTCTTAAAGTATAATTATTATTCCTAAAATGAATATTTTTACATAATATTAAATAGTTAGCATACACACGTAAGAATGTAGCAAAACAAAAAAAAAAAAAAAAAAAAAAAAATTGGTTAAAAGTCTAAAAATATTTTTCTGTAGAATCCTGAATGGCAACAGTCTTAGTTTATGATATATAATACGAGAGTTCGTGACAAATGCCAAGCGAAAAGAGGTATTTGACTTGTCAAAGGCTGGTTGAAACTTCACAGATATTTATCATAAAAGGCTCGAGCAACATAACAAATAAAAAAGCTTTATTAAGCTATGAACTACTTACGTTAAATGATAGCCAATTCCAAATTTATTTTTGAGAAACATGGAAGTGCCGTAGCAACGAAGTTTCCCTTTTGAAACAATTGCTTTTCGTTCAGCTAATATGTCTGCTTCGTCCATAAAATGGGTTGTTAACAAAATCACCTAAAAAAATTTTTTTTTTTGACATCAAATAGCAAAATCTATCTGCTTAATACCCGTACAACAGTATTTAATTAACAATGAGATTGGTTTTGAACATTAATGAATATCTTTTTAATATGTTCAAAATTAAAATAATCTATCTAGTTATATATTGAACAAGAACCTATAAAAGCAGAATTCTTAAGAAATTTCGCTATATATATATATATATATATATATATATATATATATATATATATATATATATATATATATATATATATATATATATATATATATATATATATATATATATATATATATATATATATATATATATATATATATATATATTCAAACCTTATCGTGTTTAACGTTTCTTCAGAAGCGACCATAAATTCCTACGTGAGTAAGCATCGACACCTGCAGTTGGTTCATCGAGAAACACAATTTTGGGGTCTCCGATTAAAGCAATCCCTATTGATAATTTTCGTTTCTGACCACCTACGATTAATTAAAAACAAATAAAAAAATTTCCTATTAAAAAAAAAAAAAAAAAAAAAAAAATTATTGTGGTTCGTTTATTTATATAACTTTAGAAAGCACATACAAATGCTGAGAAAGACACTCTTAATTTTTGAAGGAAATTAAAAATTTTATTCTAAATAATTTAAAATACCTGAAAGATCATCAGCTTTGGAGTCAGCCTTTGAAAAGAGATCTGTGTCTCGAAGCATTTCAGTAACTTTGCTTTCTATCAGGTTGGAAGGAACACCCTAAAATGTTTTACATTTACCATTACCAAACAAGAGTAAAAAAAAAAATTCTACTGAGAGCGGTGAGGAGAAACAAACAAGACTGTTATATTTAATTATTATTATTATTATTATTATTATTATTATTATTAT
>SEYY01022109.1:5000-15000 GCA_009176605.1 Armadillidium nasatum | reverse complement strand
TACTTCAAAGATTAAAAGTCAACATGTCTCAAAGCACAAAATTACCCAAACCAATTCAAGATTAAAGAACCACATGCCCCAATAAGCGGATATTTGAAAAGCAATATATAATTTAATAACTAAATACTTTCATTTATAATTTTTCTATTTATAATTTAAGGAATAAATACTTCTATTTTTCATATTTTAAATTCCAAATACTCGATATAAGAGTTTCACATGTAATTATATTTTGTTACATTTAAGAATGTAAGAAGAATGTACATTTGTTTTGGTACATGTGGTACATTTTGTTACATTTAAGAATCAGATCTTTCTTATCTCAGCAACTGCAAATGCGAAATCAAAATGGCAATGGTAAATGGTAACCTATATACTGAATAATAAAATCTATTATTATTAAAATTAATATTATTGTCTGATTATATTTCGCATATATATATATATATATATATATATATATATATATATATATATATATATATATATATATATATATATATATATATATATATATATATATATATATATATATATATATATATATATATATATATATATATATATATATATATATATATATATAGTGAATGGAGTCAAGTATCGGTGTCAGTTAGAATCGGTATTTGAAAGTTTTATCGGGGTCGGCTAGTATTGGCATTTGAAAGTTTTATAATTATGGGTCAGTAAAAAAATAACAAAAACCGAACGCCAAAATCTTGCATAAAGAAAACTGATTATTTCTGTACAGAGATATCTGCTCCTTGACTGAAGTTTATGTCACATTTTAAAATTTAATTATTATTATTATTATTATTTGAGTAGGAATAAATTGTGGCGTTTCCTCAAGATCGAATTGTGAGTATATAAACAGGGTGGATATTAATTATAACAACAAACCCTGGGAACTTATTAAATACGCAAAGCTGGTCAAATCATCTTTAATGAACCTATGTCGGGAAATGCACGGTTAATTAAGGGAAGAACAAAGATACACACCCGTATACATGATGTGTGGCAACTGGTGGATGGGTCGAACGTTCGATAAGCGTAAGCCTGTGTATGACCTGATGAGCAATTATTAACCATTTGTAAAATTGTGATAATACGTTTGGCAGCACTACAGAACGCTTGGTAAAGCCAATAGGAAGGTATCTTTCCTAACAGTAATGGCATAAGCGAGCAAAAGGTTTACTTATATTACAGAATACCGGAACTGAATCAGTGACATTGGTACGTTATCCATAAAGTCAACAGACTAAAATGTTATTAACGTATGGGCGGCGAATGAACGGGAACGATTGCGAGGCAGCAAGATTGTATCGGAAAACGTATTCTAAGAAACGATAATCCCATCACCCTTCGGGGGGACGGCGGTGGAGTGATATCTGATATCTTCACGCAATTGAGCGTGGACAACCCCGTATTGTTCGTATACGTGCAAAGGAGGACGCTATTCTCTGGGACGTTGCAAAGAACTGACGGGTCAGCTCCAGAACCCTTGCCCGTCTCCACGGTGTGTCTCATTGGCCCAGTATTAAACGTCCTCCATGTTTGAGAAGGTGTGAAGCCTGCATAGCGTCAGAAGTGTCACATTTTGAACACCTTCAGTGATTTGAACTGGGATATTGAACTAATTATGGTTATGCAATAAATATTAAAATAAATGGGTAATTCGGTTTGTTCTGTACCCACATAAACATCGGGAAGTGCGTGGGATATATCTCCTCAACCGTGCATTTCCTGAACAAGGTTCATTACACATGATTTAATCAGCACAGCGTATTTAATAAGATCCTAGAGTTTGTCTGTATAATATTAGCATATATATATATATATATATATATATAATATATATATATATATATATATATATATATATATATATATATATATATATATATATATATATATATATATATATATATAAGTACTGGTCATATGAATATCTTCAATGGATATGTCCGTAATCATTTGGATAACAAGGAATTCTGTACTGGCTATTTTAAGCAAGGTGGAGCCCCTTGTCACATTAAAGTTTTAGCATATACCCCATTCTCTTCTTTGAAGATTGGGTCATTTTTAAGGGGCTTTACCCTATCAGATTTGATGGTCTTCATTATGGAGAATGCTGAATGGGAATGAGTATCGCAACAAGCAACGTACTGTTATGTTAACTAAAAAACAAAATTTGACAGGCAATTGATGCTGTGACTCCCTGTTTGTTGGCACCCACCTTCTGAAACATGGAAAAGCGTGTAAAGGCATAACTTGATGGTAATGGGCAATAAATTCCAACACTTATTGTAATGCCAACACCATTTCTCAACACCAAGGTTTTTTTTGCGGCAAATGTATTTAACTTATGACCATTACTTTGATTCCTATAAGGGCATATCTGGGGCCAGAGAGCGAGTGGGACACTCCATATATATATATATATATATATATATATATATATATATATATATATATATATATATATATATATATATATATATATATATATATATATATATATATATATATATATATATATATATATATATATATATATATACCGTATAGCATGGTCTGTGGGATAGAATCAATTTTGACAGATCTAAAGTAAGTCTCATATTTCAATATTGTTTTATCAATGTGACTTCAAAATGACTAAACACAGGGGACACAGAACATTTAACTTCTTTAAAGATGGTATAGCGAGAAGAACAATCTGATCTTTAAAAGAAAAACTATGACAAGAAAACCAAAAATTATTAAGGAACAAGAGGAGGTTCGAATTATGCTTTCGAGATAGAGTTGTGTGATAGATTACGTCGGAGAGGCGATGAAATTAAATTTGAGAGAAATTGAAAACTATCATACTTTTTTTACTTGATTTGAGTAGAATTACAAGAAATGTCAGCAATCTGTCGCTCCACGACCACTTCTTTCAAAACTGCTATTTACTGTTGGTTAAGTAGAATAGATATTAACATTGGAAGTTGTAAAGGGCAGAGCTATTGCAAAAAAAAAAAAAAAAAAAAATCAGATAGATGAAGAAATAACACAAAAGGTTATTAATGAATAGTAAAAAGAGTATTGGGGAAATAACAGAACTCTATTATTAACCTTCTGAATATTTTATATATATCAAATAATAATTATTTTATATTTTAAAGACGAATGACAGTCAACTAACAGTCAACTAAAACAGTTGCAAAAGGAAAAACGAAAGGAAATCAGAGATAAGGTTACATAGAGAAAAGGATAAAATATATAAAAAAAAATGGGTTTGTGTACAAAATAAATCCTTTCAGAATGTCATATCTCATTCAGCCGAGTCAAATAGGCTCTTGTGGTGATAAGCTATCTTATATGTGACAAATATTTGACCAAAAAATTTTTTTTAAATACTGCTCATAAATTATATGAATGTAAGAGTTCACAAACAAAAACATATGCTTAAAAGTAGATATAAAAATAACTTTCACCCATTCAGAAAATAAGAACCTATTAAATACAATGCATGCGTAATAAGTCAATTCATAAAGAAAATGTTGATAAAGAGGTATATTCTGACAGGGTCCCACAAAGGGAAAATAGGATTTTCCAAGACTTCCTACTGCATATTTACTTTAGGCCAGTAAGGTTTAGAAAGTGTTAAAAACTTAACAGTAGAGTTATCTTTCTCAAACAAGTGCAGTTTTGTGTATAACTTAACTACTAGAACTTACCTAACATTATAATTATAAATGGTAGCAATTCCAGAGGTAACCGAAGTAAGACCGGTTAACATATTAAATAGTGTAGTTTTGCCAGCTCCATTATGGCCCAATATTGCAGTAATCTGACCCTCGTAAATATCCATACTCAGGCCTAAAACATGATATATATATATATATATATATATATATATATATATATATATATATATATATATATATATATATATATATATATATATATATATATATATATATATATATATATATATATATATATAATCCCCTCTTATTCTGTGGTCTCACAACCTAAAGGAATGCAGTAACTGTGAACGACTAGAACCAGAAATTTCTGATGCTCATGATGCTATTGACTTGAAAGGACATGTTATAGCCGGACAATCTACAATAATGTGTTCCGGAGATGAATGAGTTTGGATATTAAATTTTTTGTATCATGAAGAGTGAGGATAGTCCTGAGTAGTCTGGCTAGGTATGTGATTGCTTGTCAGTCCAATGTTCGCTCTTATCCATATATTTCTGGATGGCAGGCTCAGTGAATTCTGTGTGCCGGTGTTAATAGCAGTGGATTTTTTTGCATGTGTTTTGTTAGGGTAGTGTTGGTGAATGGAGACTGAGGAAATAAGTAAAAAAATAAGCAAGTAGAATTAGGAAGGTGCATTTTTCTTTTTGCTCAAGAGGCGGTGAGAAGAGTAGGATACAATGGATAATTGGTAGACAGGGTTCTATTGTAGCATTGACTTTCAATTATATCAAATTGGAATTTGAATATAAAGTATTTCTGTTTCTGATTGGTAATGAATTATTGGTGTAGTGGGGAGACAGCCTGTGATTACTCTTACTGACTCATTCTATACTCTATTTCGTTTCTGCCTTTCTACTTCAACCTTCCCTTCTTGCTGGAAAAGTGGGCTCATTCAGCTTGTGCCGAAAAAGGGTGACCCCCTCAACCCTCTAACTACGTCCTATTTCATTAACCTCTGTTCTTTTTAAATCTTTCGAATCTATCCTTAAAAGGATGATTTTAAAACCTAATTCTTCTAATCTTATCTCTGAGCGCCAGTTGGCTTTCGTAAGAACCGCTTATTTGGTGATTTTCTTTTCCTTCTCTCTGACTCTTGTTCCTCCGTTCTTCGGCGTTTCGGTGAATCTTTTGCTGTCGCGCTGGACATAACGAAAAGCTTTCTGTAGAGTCTGGCACAAAGCTTTGATTTTCAAACTTTCCTCTTTCGGAATATCCTTTTCTGTGATATATAGCGCTGTTGTAGTTCATATTTAAATATATTAATAGTGTGTTCCTCAGGATCTATCCTATCCCCAACACTTTTTCTACTTTTCATACCTTTCTATTATTTCTCCACTTATCCACTTCTATGCCAATAACTTATCCATTTTTTTCCTTTCAATTGAAAGACGCCCCAAAAAAAAATAATTGTCTAAGGAAGGTGGTCTTGGAGCAACTACCTCGACCTTTCCTGTATTTTAAATTGGGACAGAGAAAACGTTTTCAATGACTCAAAACTCATTCCTCTATCTATCTACTCGACACAACCTTCACACAATATGTCTTCAAAGACACATAAAAACCTTCGTCTGTCTTAATATTATAGTGTTTCTTTTCTTCGTGATCTTTCTTGAAAGAACATTACTTCTCTTTCTAAACAAACTTCAAAATTGGTGTTCTGAGGCGCCTTAGTAAAAAAATTTCTTCTCGCAACCCAGTTGCTTCTCTTTATGGGGGCAATGTTAGACACTGTATGGAGTACCCCTCACACATCTGTGATGGATTCACTCATATAGCTCTCTTTCGAAAAGGTGGAGTCTAGAGCTTTTCGTCTTAACTCTTCCACTCTCACTAATTCTCTCCAGTACCTTCCTCCACATCGAACTTTTGTTTCACTCTCTCTAAACTATTGCTATTACAATGGACACTGCTCTTCTGAACTCTACTTTCGCATACCTCCTTCCATTGAGAAAAGTTAGTGCGACCTGCCTTCCTAAACGGTCTCAACCTTTCTCTGCCCAATTCTCTGACCCCAAACTTAACCACTAAACTCAATCTTACAGGTACTCTACTGGCAAAGTGTGAAACACTCTTTTTTCCAACTTCGTTTGACTTACACACCTTCAAACGTCGTGTATCTGGACATGTCGGCCTTTAACTTCAGATTTCTGGTACTTTTTCATCTCTGGTGGAAATTGTAGGTCTGTGGTCTTTGCCCACCTAGCGTGATTATATATATATATATATATATATATATATATATATATATATATATATATATATATATATATATATATATATATATATATATATATATATATATATATATATATATATATATATATATGAAAGTGCGTGCATCACCTCTGAAAGTTTGTTATTTTGAAGACAAAAATAAAAGAACTGCATTGGGATAATCCATTTAGATTGCATTAAACAAATTCCACGCGCATGTGCAATGACGTAACTATGTGCATTGCGAGATAATATTACATTATTCGTCTTCGTACAGTTTTAAACTTGAATCTCGCAGCCAATCTCTTTTTGATGTCTCTGTTGTCATGGCCAATTACTCTCAATTGACGACAAGCAAAAAGAGTTATGAAGAAGGTTATTCCACTCGATATATTCGCTAATAAAATGTAATGTAGTCAGTCCACAGTCAGCAGATTGCTTTATAAACTCCGGAGTATTGGATTAATTGAGAGGAAACTAGGGAAGCATGCTACAAAGACTACTTAATCCAAAACAAGATCGTTCATTGAAGCGTTTGTGCTTAGAAATATGATCGATGTCTTCGTCCGAGTTGAAACGGGAGTGAGGAAGAGGCCACAGGTGTTGTTGCTAGTGCAGTAACAGTGCGAAGACGCCTGTTCAAAAACAGGCTTGTAGATCGTTCTCCAAGAAAGAAACCACTCCTCACACCTAAGATACGAAAGACCCTTTAGAGGATGCAAAGAACAAGCCAAATGGACCCCAGACCAGTGGAAATCGGTTATTTTCTACAACGAAAAAAAAATTCAACGTACATGGTAAACAGATTGCTCGTCGTAGAAATGGAGAGGAGTACACTCCAGACTGTATTGTCCCTACTGTTAAATTCCCTGCAAGTCAAATGATATGGGCTTGCATATCGCATCGGGGAGTAAGTTGCCTATATTTTATAAAAATAAATTTAAATGCCAAAAGTTATACAAGCATACTGCGAGCCAATTTGCTACCAACCATCACAGCCCATTTCAACCAGTCAAGAAACTTCATGCACATGAATTGATACAGGTTGTAAAATGGTTAGCTCAACAGTCCATTGTGGCTCTTACGTGACCGAGAAACAGTCTACATATGAACTCGATAAAGAACTGTTGGCATTGTATCAACTACTGTCAATATATAGAAACCACGGGAACTTCGTAAACTTCAAGAAGCCATCATTTGCGAATGGGAACACTAAGTCAGTGATGAATACATCCAAAAGCTGTTCCTGTCCATGCCTCGCCGTTGTGCAGTCGTCATATGGGTCAGAGATGAACCAAGTAAATATTAGTTTGCATCTGGTGATATTTTTCCTTCATTATTGTCAATCGCATGCAAAAACATCAAATCTAGCATTTTTCGCCTATATCTTATTAAGACATTTTATGATCATTTCTGTAGGTTTAGAGAAAAATGTCTCATTAAACTATGTTGTTTCACTTTTATTTCATTAAACAATATCATTTATCAATCAACCTGTATGTATGATTTTGTTAGTATATGTCATAACAATTCCCAGAAAAGGGTCAAAAATTATTTCACTTTCACTGAACATCACTGTATATATTAGTGATGAGACGATTAAGAATTTCTTGATGACGATGATGATGAAATTGAAAAAATATATTTTAAAAATTTCCATAATTTTAATAACTTTAACAATTTTATAATAAGGATGTATTAAACTGTCTTTTCTTTATTCTGTACTCAAACGTGTAAATATATGTAATTTTAAAATGTAGTACAGGGTGACCACGTTCTATAGTTCTGGAACGCTCCAGTTCCATTGAGGCTACTGAGCAAATTCCACCAAAGTTTAACTCAGTTTCAAAGCTCCAGAGCTACTCTGGAGCAGGGCATTCCGTTAAACTCTACTTTCAGCTCTGCCATTCAACATATTCCTTCCTCATCATAGTCATTTTTATTTTTTTGTATTTTCATTTTCAGTTTATTATGAAACTACTCTTATTTTAAAAATTGGGACGATAATAAATTTTTAGTCCACAAAAGTGTTAGTTAAAAATTAAATTATACTGGCATCTGGCATGAATGAAATATAACTAGTTTATAAACAAAATTACAAAATTTTTATTCTAAAGGCAAATTAATGGTAAACCTGCTAATTTTTAGCTATTTTTGGAATATGTAATTTGTATTGCTTTTATTTCAATCTATCTTTCAATACTAAAATTGCAAATTTGTAAAGCATTTCACCAACAAGCACATGTCATTCTTCAATCATATACATTAATATATCTATTTCCAAAATATAAGTGATAATAAATTAAGGAAGTCTGCAACATATTTTGCTAATAATGTGTTATACAGTTACATTGTAATATTATTATAAACAAGAGACTACAGACAAAATTAAAGCTGATAAAATGGTTGATTTGCTATCTAATGAAAGGTGAACCAAGTAACGAAAATCCAACTAAAGTGGTGAATGAAACGCTGTTTAGTATAAATGGAGAGAAAGTTCTATTTTAAAGATATAACTTTCCTATTAGAAGGTTCAAAAATTAAAAGACATCAAATAATAAAAGTGTGTAACCGTTGGGTTATACAAACATACTAATGTCAACCCAATATTGGATTGGGTCCTCGTTTCATTCTGGTAAAAAGTCCGAACGCTAATAAAACTTCACTTTTTTTTGACATTAGTTACTAAACAATTAATTACCATAACAGAATTATAAGCATTTCAATGTTAGAAGTGCTTCTTCGTCTTTAGAGATAAAATAAAATTAAATAAAAGATAGGTTGCATCAAACTCTTACCGTCAATAGCATGAACATCTTCTTTTTTCCCTCTTAATGTAAAAATTTTATGAAGATTTCGAATGCGAACCGCCTCGCGACCTTTCCATTCGGTAGGAAAAGGTTCAGTGTTTGTATTGATTGTTATCTGAAACGTCTCCATTTTCAAATCCTTCATTTTTTGACTCAGAAAAGGTTGGATATTTTGCGCTCTTTCTACAACATGCATAGTATAGAAAATTTACTTTAAAAAATAATATTTTACAGAAAAGTAATTAAAATAAGGCAAAAATACTTACTTTTTTTGATTTGGTATAGGTTGATTTTTGAAAAATAAACCATGGCTTTTGTTTTGTACCATATTCCGCTATATATATATATATATATATATATATATATATATATATATATATATATATATATATATATATATATATATATATATATATATATATATATATATATATATATATATATATATATATATATATATATATATATATATATATATATATACAAGACTTATGCTCGCAATTCATTCCCATTTAAATATATTGAAATATACAACTGTAGTTAGAACCTCTGAGTGGGTTACCCGCAAAGACACTAAATATTTCCTTAACTGCTGTTTTTTTCAAATTTTCTGTAATTACAATTTACTACAACAATCTCAATACTTATATATTATTGCAACATTATACAAAAGTATTCCTTTTCAAAAAAAACCATAAAAATCACTCTATACTGTTCAAACTGGAGAAAACTCAGATTATAATAATCTATATAACTAACCCAGTAGTCTGGGGAAAAAAAATAATAAAAAAAAAAAAAAAAAAAAAAAAAAAAAAAAAAAAAAAAAAATAATAATATATATATATATATATATATATATATATATATATATATATATATATATATATATATATATATATATATATATATATATATATATATATATATATATAGAATGAAGGTTGTATTGATAATATTTCATTTTTTTAATAAATGTAAATAATTATTATAAATGATAAATTATATATATCGATATTATGAACGATTTATAAATGATAAACGATATATCGATTATGATAGTATCGATGTATGACAAGGGATTTTTGAGTAGATATAGAACAAAAACCGGCTGAAAACACCACGTTTGTAAATTTGCAAACAACTGTGAAATAACTTACATAAATATATGGTCAATAGGCCGATGCTGCCTGACGACCATAAAAACATAAAAAAATAAAATAAAT
>SEYY01022108.1:67500-69303 GCA_009176605.1 Armadillidium nasatum | reverse complement strand
AAATATTAAAAAAAAAGTTTTCAAACAAAATATAAGAAAAATGATTTATTTTCTTTTTTCAATATTTTTTTTTTTTTTTTTTTTTTTTTTTTTTTTTTTTTTTTTTTTTTTTTTTTTGTTTTTTTTGTGTTTTGATTTTAGATGCTCCATAAAGATTTGGTTGAGAAAGTTTTTTATTTGTGGCAGCCAGAGGTCTTCTAGTTTTCTGGCTGTAGATGTTACATTTAGCTATTTCGAGCTTTGTCCTGAAACATTGTAAAGTACTCCATACTGCTGAAGCTGATCTTTTAACCATATTGACTGAAAGTATAAACAAAATAATAATTTTGAAATAATGTAGCTAATTGATACAAGTTTGTTACAATAGCAATAAAATAACAATGATGTGTATATATATACAGGTTATAGTTGAAAATTTTATATCTTACATTTTTTCAAACTTTACCTTAGGGTCTTACCTAGTTTAACCTGTTGAATCACTATTATGAATCAGAAATTTTTTTTTTTTTTTAAATTTTTGTACTCTTTTTTTTTTTTAAACTTATTATACAAAATCTGTAATTTTCTGAAATTTTTTTTTTGAGAAAATGGATATTATCATTAATAAAATGTTTCCTATTCTACTTCCTTCCTTACAATTAAATTTATATCTAATATTCTTAACCTGGATGGGGTTGCCTAAAATTTGTAAAGAGGTTAAAAGCACTGAAATTTTAAGTTATTAAGATTAGATATAATTTTTATTGAGATTTTTTAATTATAAAGGAGTAGAATAGTCAACATTCACTTAAATTAATGATTATATGCATTTTGTAAAAAAATTTCAGAAAATTACAGATTTTCTATAATAAAAGTTATAAATATAAAATTATCAATATAACCTGTATTTATACATATCATTGCTATTTTATAGCTGTGTATCAACACTTGTATCATTTAACTACATTATTTCAAAAAATATTTTGTTTATACTTTGTCACTATGGCTAAAAGATCAGCTTCAGCAGTATAGGAGTACTTTACAATGTTTCAGGATAGGCTTGAAATTCCTAAATGTAACAACATATGCAGCCTGGAAATTAGAAGAGGAACCTCCGAGTGCCCCAAGTAAAAATTTTTCAACTGAATGTTAATGGGGGCATCTAAAATCAAAACACAAAGATGAACATTCACTAGCAGAAGAGAAAACAAAATATTGAAAAAACAAGAAGAAAAATTTTAATTTTCTTATATTTGTTTGATTTAATCCACCATCATTAAGTATCATTACCATTTTAGCCCTGGCAGGCAAACTCCAGTTTTCCCTGATTTTTAGCTGGGTCCCTGGTCGGGTCCGTAGTTGTTTTCTGACCAAGTGGATTATTAATGCAGATAATTTGGGATTGATAGCAAACCTTACTTTTGACTTAAGTTATCAAGATTTTCTAGACACGAATCCAGATGGGGGATCTTGACGTTCTGTTTTAGTAGAAAATAGAGAAAATGTTACATTATTGTTAGAATAGTGGGAACTATTGTAAATGTTGAATAGTGATGTGTGGTTATTGAGATTAGTATAATAATACACCATGCCATAAATTGTAATTGATTAATTATAGAAAACCTTCATCAAATTTTGTCTGTTCACGTATTCAATTTTGAGGTTATAACCAGTGGCGTGTCGTCTATATGGGCTCCAGGGCTGCAGCCCCTCCAAATTAAAAATACCAGGCTTAGGATGTTGATGAAATATGAAAATTTTGTCAGAGAAAAGTGATTTAAATTCATTTTTTTTAAAAACAATACATAAAAAGTATAAATCAAT
>SEYY01022108.1:52500-65000 GCA_009176605.1 Armadillidium nasatum | reverse complement strand
CTCCCATGAAGAGCTAAATAATATCCAAATGCCACTAAAGAAAATCCAAAAATCTTTAGTCTTTGATACTCATTTCACCTTATCACACAACCAACTCCACAAACAGAAAATTATACATTTTATGTACCTTTTCACAAAATGATTTCAGCATTGAATTAACCACCCTCAACATGGCATACAGTTTAGAAGATCCACATTCAATTAGGCATACGCATACCCATCCTGATACCCTGCCATTCTCCTTCCCATTGTAGACAAAAAACATGAAACAAAATTCAGCCTATATCACAGCATGCTGCACTAAATTTACACCAATTAACACCTACATGATGAACAAAATCCTTCCTATATGTGACAATCTAGAAATTCTAGGCACAAATTTATTCCAGTACCCGAAACTTAATACATCCCTACCACAACAGCCAATAAGGTCAAATAAATCACAGACTAAAATCCTCAGCTCTGTATTATAGCAATTTCTACAAAACTATTTCACTTGGACCACAAACAACAGCTCTCTAAAGCAGGGGTGGGAAACCTTTAAATTCAGTGAGACTATGTGATATATAAATATATATATATATATATATATATATATATATATATATATATATATATATATATATATATATATATATATATATATATATATATATATATATATATATATATATATATATATTTTTTTTTTTTTTTTTTTTTTCCAGCTTGAAAATGTAAGTGAAGAAAAAGTGTTGAAAAGAGTGGAGAAAGCTAAGGCCAAACTTTCGAAAGCCTTGGGTTTAAAGGTAAAAATATAAATTTCTCATTTATTGTTTGAGGAAGTATAGTCGTGGATTAAAAACTTATTTTCCTTCTCTATCTACTATACCCACTCTTAAGCCCAACTGAAATATCTTGTAAATTTAATAATCTCTTGAGATTAACTGTCCTTGATAACTTTAATTATTATTATTATTATTATTATTAAAAAAAAAAGAAAAATTTTCTTTCTCCTTCTCGAAAGTAACTCCCAACTTTTCTATCTATCTAGGCGACTTTACAGTATCATTTGCGTGCGTAAACATTTTGTTGAATAGAAGAATTGTCTTGGAAATCTCTTGGTGAGGGGGAATGTTTAATCTAGTTTTTAATTTGTTTTAAATCTGGGTCTGTCGTGAAATAAACGTATAATTTCTGTAAAATTTTGGTTGGCATTTAGTTTATAATTAACTTTTAATAAAATACTTTCATTGCCTCTGATTTTTATATTTAGTGGGATTTTATTCATAATTGATTTTTCGTATTTAATTTAGAAATTGACCAATTAAATACGATATATATATATATATATATATATATATATATATATATATATATATATATATATATATATATATATATATATATATATATATATATATATATATATATATATATATATATATATATATATATATATATATATAAATTTTATTTTTTAATAGAATATAATCATTAAATTTCCTTTGTAATTATAAGCTTATGTAATTTTTTAGCATTTACTGAACTGACTAGATGAAAGGCAAACTTAAAAGAAAAACCTTTTTTTCTTCCGTCACGATTTTTAAAATAGATTCAGATTATTTTGCAGAATCAATGTCACAAATGTATCCTGTCGAACGCCGTACATGCGAAAGACTTGAATAGATAGAATAGAATGCGACGATGAGAAGGTTGTAGAAAGAATTCGTCTTATACTCGATATAAGATGAAGGGTTCAAAGTTATGAAAGAATATTATGTTGCGTTCATCTGCAAGACAACCCAGTAAAACGAATAAGGAGGTGAACTAACTGCTCAGAAGGTTGTTATGGATAGAGAATTGATAGGAGAGTTCATCAGCTGTAACGTGAGAACTATATGCAAACTATTGACTGTGATGAACATTAATTTTCATGTAGAATAATAAATTTGTAGTAAGAAGAGAGAATGTATATTAATTTAGTGTCTATAGTCGAGAATTAAGTTAATCTATAGAAGTAGGAGGGTTATAAAGATTAGACGGCTGTGTAGCTTTCAGAAGGAAAGGGGAATAAGCATATTGGAAATTCTAATATTTCATTTCATTTTTTCAAGAAAGACATTTTAGGGGTTACATTACTGGCACTAGACTAAGCGATTAATACAAGACAAAATTAAAAAAAGGAAATATAAACTTATCCAAAAACAACTAATTACTTCGTCTTAAAGTTTTACCACGGAGATTAAAACTATTTCTATTGAGTGTTTCACATTCTTGTAAATTTGAGTTTAAAGCTGTTGACTATTGCTGAGTCCTAAAGGTAAATAATAACTTATTATTGACAGCTTAGATTGAAAATAAAAATAATTGTATGCCAATATTTAAACATTATTTCAAAGTTTTTATTTTAACATTAAAAAAAAAAAAATATATATATATATATATATATATATATATATATATATATATATATATATATATATATATATATATATATATATATATATATATATATATATATATATATATATATATATATATATATATATATATATATATATATATATATATATATATATATATATATATATATATATATATATTATAGATCGATCCTGGTTTTCTTATCCAAAACCCGAAGAATGAAGATTCTGGAACTAAAAATGCAAAAGGAAAATTGACCAAGAAATTTATCCCTCAAAAAGGTAAGCACGCTTCTGAAGACAAAAATCCAGTTGCGAAAAGAAAACAAAAACTTAAGAAAAACAGTACCGATATGAAAGATGTTACAACTACATGGGAAATACCTACATCGCAATGTAAAACCCCACAAAAGGAAAATAATGAAACTCCAATATATATGGATATTGAAGATGAGGATGATGAAATCTCGTTAAAGACTCCGCCAAATGTTATTAAGAGGTATAAAAAGAGTGTCGAGATTGGTTCACTCAGCAAGAAAATCTTTGATATTAATAGAAACTGTAAATCTATAAAAGAAAAGAGTCCTTCTCAGTCAAATGATGCTAATCAAGCATTAGAAACAGATTTAATGAAAGGGAAAAAGGCTTCCATGAAAACAAAAGACAAGAGAAATAAATTGAAACCACACTTTGCCAGTAAAATTGCTAAAAATAAAATTGGCAAGAAATCCTTGTCAAAAAAACAAAAAGTAAATACGGATGTTCGTGTTGCCCAATCCAGTGATCAAAGTGCTGAGGACGAATCTGCAAAAGATGTAGGCAAACCTTTGAAGCTAAAAAGAAAAGCTGATAGTTTGGTGGACAAGCAAACTGATACGTCAAAGAAATTTAAGTTAAAGAGCAAAAAGATAAAATTAAATGCAAATAAATGCGATAATGTTATCCAGTCCAGTGACCAAAGAACTGAGCGCTCATTTGAAAAAGTTGAAGGCAAATCTGTAAAGCTGAAAAGGAAATCCAAGAGTGTGATGGACAAGAAAACTGTTACGTCAAAGAAATTTAATCTAAATAGTAAAAAGATTAAAAAAGTAAGAAACCCAAATTCAAAAGTTCAGGCCAAACTAGTGAGCTTTAAAAAGAAAACTGCAGAAATTTGATTCCATATATAATTTAAAATGTTTTTTATATATATAAAATATATAAATAAATTTTGAATGTAAGTATTTTCCTTTAAAGTATTTTTCCCAATTTTAAATTAAATGTTTAACCCAAATTTAAGTTAACATATGATGATTAATAACTTTAGTGTTGGTTCTATAAAGAATTATAATAGGAACAATGGTAATTTCTAATACTACATCAAACACTGAATGGTTTTCCAATTTTAATAACCTTATGCATTGTTTTTTCTTTAAAGTTCACAATTGACAATAATTAAGTTAGGAGTCAATAGATAACATAGTTTCATAAACTTTTTTTTAGCAGTTGTTTTTAAATAGATTGTGTTAAACAGAATATAATTGACATTCTTTGTGATATAATCATGAAAAGGACTATTATTTTTTTGGCATGTAAGAAAAATGGTATACCTAATTGTAAATTACTTTGCATAATCAAGTCTGGTTCGTTTTATAACATTCATTTTTACAATTTTTTTATATCTTATTTCGCTAAAGTTTTGAATGAGTCTATTCAGCTCAAAACTCATACAACTCTTTGACGATTTTTTTTTTCATTCGAAATTCAACTACAAGTGCAATATCATTAATAGTTCACTAGATATGATAATTTGTTTTTCAACTAATTCTGAAAATTAATACAAATCGGTAGTAAGAATAGTATTTTTTTTCACTAATATTTCATTTTCATTTTACAAATGTAAATGAGTAGTTTTAGTATTCTTTATTTAGAAAAAAAATTTTTTCTCCCCGCTAAAGGTTTGTAGTTCATTTCTCGGAACTGTAAAATGCACGTCGATATACAACTTGTTTAGGAAGAACTCGCAAACCAGTACTTTTAACGGACACAAGAATTATTGCTTGCAATAGATTTTCTGTAATTCATTAGTTTGCAGCAAGGTGTATAAACACACTTTACTTGCACTTCATTGTAACCATGAATACAAACCAGTGAATATTCTTTCATGTGCACAACACATTCTTCCTAAACTTTTAATGAAAGTCATATCTCATTGAGACTCTAACTCATGTAGTTTAAAAACTAAAATGGGACATACTATCGAATTGCAAGTAGCAATGGTTCGAGCTCCTTTGCAATCGGATCTTTTTTGGAATATAAGCGTCCGAAAGGAATGTGTTGTACGTGCGAAATATTCGGTGGTTTTTGGTTTGTATTGGTTGTTTCATTGATGTGCGATTATCGATGGCATTACTTTACCGCAAACTGTAATGAATTACAATGTTAAGCTTATTATAAACAATAGTTCTTGAATGTCCGTTAAAGCGACAAGCTTGCGAGTTCTTTCTAAATAATGTATCAGACTTTTAAATTTTGCAAGTGGATACACTACTAATACTATCTAATTAACATATTGCATCCACGTTTACCAAATTCCTTATTTTATTCTTAGAACTACTATAACAAAAAGATACTTGTTCATTTTCCTATACTTTTTTTATTTTTTCAACCACGCAAACTTTTCTCAGGTTCTCTCCTTTCAAATTTATTTTTTTTTACTTACGTCCATGTCATTATCATTTCTTAAGCTGTTTTAAACTTCATTTGGTTAAATTTAGCGTAAGTAAATTTTTAATTTGGTGTTCCATAACTTATCAGATCTTTCATAAGTATCAAACTCTCAGACATTTTCATATTTAAAAAAAAAAAAAATTCTACAAACGGCATTTACGCCCATGTTTTAGAAACATATTTTCCACATTTCAGTTATGGTTTCGTTCCTCAAATTACTCATTTTTTTTCACTGATGTGAATATATAAAGTTGATAGTAATTAAGTGAAGATCATAAATTCATCAAAATTGTTCGACATTCAGGAAATCTTCTTACTCTGCTTTTATCTCTTTCGAAGGTAGTTTACAAAATATGCACTTTTCAGAAAACAAAAACATTTGCCATTTTGAAAATTATTCGATTATTATAAATTCTTGTGCAAAGTAAATCGGCAAAATGTGCCAAAATCCTTCCAGCAGTTAATTTTTTTTTGTTTCTTCGTGTGGTAATAGTATAAAAAGGTTAAAGATAAATAATGGAACGAATCCCGACCCAACTACTATCGATATGCAATATGAACATTCTACGTTTATTTTAATCCCCAATTATGCAAACCAAAGTATAAAAGTAGCGGTCATTTTCGATATTAATTTAGCAATATATTTATGCGGATCTAACAGAAAACATCTTACGACTTAAAAAATATTATGACCCGTTTGCTTATTCATTTACTCAATATTGGAACAATGCAATGATTTAAAAAACAAAATATTCACAAGTATATCCAAAAGGGGAGAGAATTAATTACAGAGCCAATATTCATCACTGAATTATCTACAAATAAAAATAATAATAAAGAATAAATAGAAGAGTGGTATCATAGTATAAGTATTACTTATACTATGGTTATATGCCCTTCTTTAATATAACAATCAAGCAACAATTTCAGCTAAGTTTTGAGAATAATAATAATAATAAACTATACTGCGTTATCCAGTCATAAATAAAGATAGGTAACTGAAAAATCTTTGAGATGGACAATTTTATTTTTTCAAAAACAAGCTATATCAGCTGCCAGCACGTTTATAAAATAATTGAACTTTAAAAAGGCTATAATACAAAGTATATGAAACAGTGCCAAGCTTGTGATAATTTGAGACAATTTACACATTTATAATAATAAAATAATAATACAAAACCTATCATACATAATTTCCATTTTTAATAAGAACATTCCTGCTAATAAACTAAAAATGAGCACATTTTCAAGAAAAGCTGCTTCTAATCAAAATAATAAAAAATGGGTAACATTTTCTCATTTCCTTGTACGAGGGGTTTGGGGGTTCAATGAATTTATTCTTTAATTACCTTAAATTTCAACCAGGTTATATATTTCCTTTAAAAAATTTAAGTAGTTAGGTATTAGCGATAGCTGTAGCTTTATAAAACAAGAAAAATTATGTAAAAAGTAAGAAACTGTACATATGTAAGAAAATAGCCCCTAAAAAAAATATTAACCAATCCAGCAATACAAAGTGTTAATAAAAAATTAGTTTCAGAAGGAAAATTTTTTATTATTATTTTGACCGAGGAAAATTTAATTGAAAAAATAAAACGACGAAACTCTATTATTCTAGACTATTAACAATTTTCTATTAAAAATTCTACATTAAGAGTAAAAAGAAAATAAAATTCTCAATTTTCACAAAATAAAGAATTGATTAAATTTATTAAATACTTTTAAAATTTTCACCAGGAAAAATTGATTAAAAATTTTCTTTCCATTTATATTCTTTAAATTACTAAAAATAATATTAAAAATAATAATAAAATAATATTAAAAATAATAATAATATTTATCTAAATTCTTTACAAAATACTGTAGGAAAATTTTACTTATCACAAGTCTTCACACAATTATATATATATATATATATATATATATATATATATATATATATATATATATATATATATATATATATATATATATATATATATATATATAATATATATATATATATATATATATATATATATATTATAAAAAATATTTAATAATTTTTTTTTTAAGTATTTTTATCGCATATATATATATATATATATATATATATATATATATATATATATATATATATATATATATATATATATATATATATATATATATATAACAGTTTTGTATATGAAGAGCGAATGCCAAATGAAAATACATTACCATCAATAAGTCTAAGGAAGTAAGGGAAGAGAAGAGGAAATTCAACAATAAAATCAGTAATTTCGAAACCTATTAATACATATAAATAAAGGAATAATATATATAGCTTTTAATAAATAAATAAATAAATAGTAATAATAATAATAATAATAATTACTATGTTGCACTTTATTTTTTTTCAGTTTATATTTAAAATTCACACAACGTAATTCATCGTTAAACGACTAAGGCAACCACTAGAAAATTCAAGTTAATATAATAATAATAATAAAAATACCATAGCTACCAAGCTTTAATTTAAAAAAAAAAAATTAAAAGTATATATATATATATATATATATATATATATATATATATATATATATATATAATATATATAATATATATATATATATATATATATATATAATATATAATATATAATAAAAAAATAAATAAAATATATAAATTATATATATATATATATATATATATATATATATATATATATATATATATATATATATATATATATATATATATATATATATATATATATATATATATAATAATAATAATAATAATAATAATAATAATAATAATAAAGGCTTCTTGTATATTTTGTGTCACCAGTTTTGTGAACAAAATAAAAATTTGTGAAAATTAAACTAAAAAGAAAGTAATAATAATAATAATGATAAAAATAATAATAATAAATCAACGCTTCAGGTAAAATTGATTCATTCATACGCACCAAGTATTCGTTCAGTTTTTTTTGTTTATTTTTAAAATTTTTTTTTCTAATCTTGATCTACTGATTCACTTAAAAACAAAAAGTGCGATTGACGAAATGAGTTTTTTTTTTTTTTTCTTAAGATCTTTTTAATTAAATGATGTTACAAAAGTTTCAGATTTTGAGTCCTTTTCGTTCGTCAATTTCTCTGGCAGTGTCTGGAAGTGATAATTATTATTATTATTAAAAAATTTCAACTTTTAACAACCTATCTATACCCTATTTTTAGATTTATTATTAATAATAATAATAATAATAATGATGATAAAACACTACTAGTAATTATCTCGCGTCGCTATAACAATGACTAACTTTAAAGTTTTTGTTCACTCATTATAACCTTCCTTCAACTCTTCCTCTTTTAATAGGTGAGTTTTTGTTATTAAAGAGAAAAGAAAACGGGAATACTGATAGTGTCAAAAACTGAATTGTCAAACCTTTCAAGGAAGAAAGGGTGAAGAACATAATTACTGGAATAAATCTTACCTGAAATGGGGTACCAGATGGTGGGCTTGAGTGGCATTAAGAATGAGCTGCAGTTGCTTCCTTTTCCTTCTTCTTATCTTTTTTCTTTTTTAAGAAACTAGGTGTACGAAGACCTTTCTTTTTCTTCTTTTTCTCTTTAGAAATTGAATCGTCTGTAAGAGACGTGTCCTTTGTCGGAGATCCCTGAAAAGAAATTCAAAATTAACAATACCTATTAGAGTAATTTTACATTCGAGATGAACAGTAGTCCTACAAAGATGTTATAAATAAATGTACAACTTTCAAAAGGCATCCTTTTAAATTTTTATGAAGTGTGGGTCTTAAGAGTTCAAGTAGTTGACAGATTAAGAATATTTATAAAAATTTCATGTGGAAGGGAATTTTATTTAATTATAATTAAGAATCGAAATGTATAGTAAATACAAATTTCTTTGGTATTATTAGAAAAAAAAAATAAGTTCACAATGTTTTTTTTTTTTTTTAATGTTACAAATGATATTACCATAGTATAAGTATTACTTAGTAGTATTAAGATATAGGAATTTTGTTTGCAGAATTTCATGACCTTGAAAAATGTTGAAGCTTTAGCTCCGCCTACTTTCATCCAAAAAGTATTATTTACACCCATGATACATATGACGTATAAGTGACGTCATAAAACCTATTGCCTCTTAGTATTTCTATTATATATATATATATATATATATATATATATATATATATATATATATATATATATATATATATATATATATATATATATATATATATATATATATATATATATATATATATATATATATATATATATATAATATCGAAAACGGGAAATTCGAAACATAATCTGGTACAAAGTTTATTAAATTTGGCACCACTGTCTTTTGCCGTTTTTGTTTATTTAAAAATGGCAAAGAAACCTCGTTCGTGATTGGTCATGAAAACAAAAACTATCTGTTATTGGAGTCGGGCTACCTAATGACGTAAAAAAATTATTAATATTTTATTTAAATAACAAGCATTATTTTACATATTATTTCTACAAAAAAGATTTAATTAGATTTTAAATGATTAAAAGAAATACAATTTGCTTCATGAGGGTGTTTATTAAAAAAAAAAAAAAAAATAGGCATACACAAAAAGTGCATCACTGTCAATCAGAAAATTATAACATTTATTAATCCTACTAAGTAATACTTATACTATGATATTACTAGGCTATATATATATATATATATATATATATATATATATATATATATATATATATATATATTATATATATATATATATATATATATATATATATATATATATATATATATATATATATATATATATATATATATATAATCAAAATCTACTGTGATGCAAACTCTTTAATATTTGCTAAATGTTGCTCACTCATTCTACGATTGCTCAATTTTAGCCGATACTATTCTAGCAATATATTTCATTTATGTATATTAATAATAGGTTAAGCTTTACTTCTTGGCAACAGCCCTTAACTTATTCGTGAGCAAATGCGTTAAGTCTCAATAGCCTACAATTTTTAAATCTAAAATAACTGCATAATACATTTATTTATATTCGGTTACTTTTTGGTGATTGTTGCTATAAATCATGAGCAGCAACCTAATCAAGAAGTAGGCAGGACTGATCAGGAAAAGGAAAAAAAAAAATGTTTCATGTTTGATAATCAGGTGTAGATTTACACAAAACTTAAGACTGATAAGAGAACCCCTGATTCAGAACTTAATCCCTAAAGGTTGGTTTGAATCATTAGCGGATATAGCTCGGTCTTAGTGCGCGCCGACTTTTTGTAACGAAATGTTTGAGGAGTATGAATTCTGCATCCACAAAAGAATGTTCTGTTGCTTGTATTGGTTTGTTTTAATTACATGGAGTTGCGTTTCAAAAGGACACATTATGACTCATCCAATAACAAAGTTATAGTTAACTAGTGTTTAAAACACTATAAAAAGTAGGGACGTAAGGAGGACTTTGAACAATGAAGTCGCACCAAGAGGAATCGCTCATTCTCTAGACGAGACTAACTCGCTGACTCCTGAGTGTACCCGTTTACAAACGATGGACTACAGCAACGGGAATGCTTTTGTAAAGTAAAAATTGCTTTCTGATAGCAAACAATTAATCAGCAGTTTCATTAAATATATTATAATTGACTATGGGCCCCTCCAATCAGCGAGTGCCATATCAGTCACAGATATTAATTCAAAGTAATTCGAAAAATGCGCAAGGCTGTAACTTATATATTGTAATGCATTACAAAAGGCATCCAACAAGTAACAATTTTAAGTGTCTTTCAATTACTCTTGTGTGTCCTACCACAACTTGTAAATTAAAATACACTTCGCACTCCGAGACTATGATAAAAAAAAAAAATTTCAAACTTTAAACTACAATACTAACCTCTTTACTACTTTGTGACAACGTGCTGTGATGAGCTTCAGCATCTTCTCCATTAGCAAGAACATCTAAAATCAAATATTGCAAGTAAGGAAAAAAAACTTTTGTTTTATATATATATATATATATATATATATATATATATATATATATATATATATATATATATATATATATATATATATATATATATATATATATATATATATATATTATATATATATATATATATATATATATATATATATATATATATATATATATATATATATATATATATATATATATATATATATATATATACGAACAAAGCATAGGAAAGACGGGACAGAAAAACTTAAGAAAAAAGTTAAAAAAAAAAAAATGAATAAATAAAAAAGGAAATAGAAAAATAACAAGAAATAGGTAAAATAAATTTTATATATATATATATATATATATATATATATATATATATATATATATATATATATATATATATATATAATATATATATATATATATATATATATATAATATATATAAAATGCAAATATTTCTTAAGCCAAAAAAAAAAAAAATTTTTAAATAAAAAAAAATAAAAAAAAAATTAATAAATAAAAAAAATCCCAAAGAAATATTAGCAACCTGCTTAAAAATAAAACCCTGTACAACCTGTAAATAGAATACATAAATTTAATCATGCTTCAAATACCTAAAACCGTTCAATACACTCCATATTACAAAACTTTATTTACAAACGATAATCTAAAACTGTCTAATTTGTAAAAACGATTAGTATAATGCCTAGATATTTTACGTATTTTATCTGTAATAAATTTATCTAAAATTTCTGCTGTTAATTTCAAAAGAGAAAACCTTCACACGTTAATAATATACTCAGTATTCGAAGTCATCTTAATACAAGATTTTCTTCATATTTTTTCTCAAATATTAAAATTAAAGCTATTTCTATTTCTATGAAAAAATCAGTTCTTCTATGAATACTGACTTCGAGATTAGTTATTATTAAAGCCACCCATAGATTAATGATAGGTCATAATAGGATCGAAGGTGTTATTAACATGGCACTTTTTTTTTTTTTTCAAGGCTTCCTTAACCATAATGCAGAGCAAAGGTGTTTTATAAACAGGTAAAGGTTGAAATTATTCAAGTATCATCATTCGCCGAATTTTTTTTTAGTGACAGCAGATAGAAGTAGTGCTCAAGGATATATAGTTGGTACTTCAATTTCGCCTTCGGAGTTAAACAAGCATTCGTATGTCCTTTGATCTTACTCGAACGCGAGAGCTTAAGCATCTTGGCTAATCCTCTGGAAAGGGAGTTGGTACGAGGTTGACTGTTGTGTGACGATTTCCCCCCTCCAGAATGAGGGGTACGAGGGAGTGTTGCTCGGGCGGGAGTTACTCGGGAAGCGAATTCACCATCAGGAGGTTGATCTAATGAAGGTTGTGAAGGGAAAGTGAGACGGTAATTCATTTACAAATGGTTTGACAATTAGG
>SEYY01022108.1:40000-47500 GCA_009176605.1 Armadillidium nasatum | reverse complement strand
CACTTTATATTTCCTTTCTTTTTGTCCCTGTTGTGAAGCTCCTCCTTCCTGTTTGCTGTCAACGCCTCCAGCTCCCGATCGTCTTGCTGTTTCATATGCTGCCTGTTTGGCTTCATCTGATACGAGAACCAAATTATCTAATCCTAAAGGAGCCATTCTCATCTGAAACGATTATATATATATATATATATATATATATATATATATATATATATATATATATATATATATATATATATATATATATATATATATATATATATATATATATATATATATATATATATATATATATATATACGGGGATATACAAATATGATCATGCTAAATATTACATATTTTCAAGTTAGTAACACTAAATAAATATGTACGGTGCAACGCTTATTTATTGCGCAGTTTTTGTGTTAAGCCTTTATAGGTTAAATTCCAGTATATTACAGGAATATATGTTGTGCGAAAGTTAAAACAAACTTCGAAAGCTGGCAAATCGTTCGTGCTCGATTAGCGGGAACTTCTGTGACGTAAACAGGTGAGAGTGTTTCGACGGTAATGACAACTTACACAAAACATGGTAAAACGTCATTGGCGAAGTGGAATAGTGGGAAGCCATAGTTAACAGATAGGAACCGTCAAACATTAAAAAGGATTGTGGCAAAACAGCATAAAACTAATGCAGCAAAGGTGAACAGCAGAATTCAAGACCCATCTGAACAATAGTGTTTCGATAAGAACAATACACGAGAGCTTTATAAGTGGAAGGGCTGAAATTTTAAAACCTTTTTATAACCGGAAACAACGATAATATACGAGAGAAATTTGTGCCACGATCATAACACCTGGAAAATTGAAGATTGGAAGAATGGCTGGAATTGTTTAGAGACCAACAAAAGCCTACGATCCGGACTACATGTTTCCGATCCGACAGACAGCATGAGGGCTTTTCTGTTATGATATGGGCGGCCATATAGTTATATTCAGTTGGTCCTATCATAACCATCAATGGGCGGATGACTATGAATGAATATATTGATATTTTCAACAGGGAGCAGCACATTGCTGCCAAACACTATCATTTTCAGGATGATAATGGACTCATACACAGAGCCAAAATGATTCAGTCTTGGTTTGAGGGGCAACTGAATATGATCAAACAGCATAATAACCAGATATCGACATAATTGAACTGTTATGTGGTTTTGGAGAGCAATAGAAAAAGGTGTCGATTTTACTTCCAACTACGCTGAAGCAATTGGCAGGTTTTGGTACAGGAATTAACATTACGATATACGATTCAAATATTCTACCTATATATTACCTGAGGAATGCAGCTGTTCTAAGATAGCCCAACACCTAACTAATAAATAAATAGTTCACTGAATAATATATTCTGAAAGAATCGTCTTGCATAGTTATGGCAATTTTAATAGGCTTCTAGAATCCTATTTCAAAATGGCAGTCAGTCTTACGGTATATATCTTGGCTCCTGCAATGCCTAGGAAACATTGCTGGCTCATTATCCTAGAAACCAAATAGTATTTAAAAGGTTTTAAGAATACACCATGCCCATGGAAAACCAGTTACACTTTGCTAAAGACACTCACAACGGCACCATGTGCAAGAGTCAACTACGAAGTTTGACAAATCATCTAAAAACCTTCCCTATCACTGGCATTAGACATTACTTATTTTCACAGTTTGATTACATTACTAAATTTTATCGGGGTATTAAGGACCTCCTGGCAAGAGTATTGATTTAACGATCACAGAGAAGAAAAATTACACTGCTTGTAGTAGTTGTCTCATTATAGCATAATACCGTAGTCATCACCTAGTAATAGCTCTTGCGTCTCTTTGCATACGTTAAAACAACCTCACTCAAGGAAACTACAAATCCAATCTGCTCATGTCTTAAATCCCAATTCAATACCAGCTTAAGAATGCCTTTCCCTTATTCAAGATAATTCGTCTTCATTTAACAGCTCCCCTGACTTCTCTTTGCCACGAATTTCATATTTCGCACGATACTTAAGACCTTATCATATTTGTACCTACTTTTCATTGTCCAGAAACCAACACTTAAGCTGATTTCCAGCTCTAAAGAGTTAGTGACCATTGACTTTGGTAATTTCTGTAAATCCTCTTATATATATATATATATATATATATATATATATATATATATATATATATATATATATATATATATATATATATATATATATATATATATATATATATATATATATATATATATATATTACCTGAGCCTCGCAGGCGAGAACTGTGTGGTATGCATTGTACCAAGCTTCTTCAATTGATTCACCTCCACATACAACACCGTGATTCCGCAAAATCATTATCTTTAAAAAATAAATAAAATAAATAAAACTACAAAATACAAATCTTATTTACCTAAAGTTAGTCATTTCCTTAATTTAAAATATTTGATATATTGTTATAGAAGGTTACAAATTTTTAATAGTATTCATAAATATTTTCAGCAGTGTCAAAACTATGAGGAAACAAATTAAAAAATAAATTAGTAAATGAACCTTGTTAATAGGCCCCAAATTTCTGGACAATAGTTCTTTTTCTTCTGCATTCACAAATAAACCATAATAATCATGATATGAAACATCACCAATGAGAAGTGATTCTTGAGAGACTGGTAGAAGTCCTTGTTTAAGGGCTGACACCTTAAAAAATAAAAATAAATTAAAGAGTTTTAATATATATATATATATATATATATATATATATATATATATATATATATATATATATATATATATATATATATATATATATATATATATATATATATATATATATATATATATATATATATATATATATATATATATAGTTAAGGTGAAAAGCATTCAATTCCGAAGTTTCAAAAACCCTATATATGTAAAACCACTCAAGAAATGCAATACATGCTTCGTACAAAGATGGATAACGCCGCCCTTTTAAAGAAGCAACTACGGCATTGTGAGGAAATTTTGTAAACACTTCAGTAACACGAAATCTCTTATCAGCTTGTTTAGTGAAAATAATGTGGCACTACTAAAAAGATTCTTTAAAAAGGAAATATTAAGAACAATAATAAAAAGGGAAAGCTTGAGTTATGTGCCTTCATAGATATTACAGTTGTGAGGGGATTTTACTTGAGTAGATAAATGAGCTTTTGATGCACTGATAATCATGATTTCTATGCCCCAAATAGAAAAACTTTAAGATCAAAGATTGATAACTCGAAGGATGTTGTTCTATTCTACTAACAACAGCTATTTGGAGTTAAAGGGGAAGTCTTTCAAACTGAAAAGTAATGAAAGGTAAGAGTGGATAGGTGATGAAGTGACAGAGATAATGTCATTGATGAAAAGCAAAGAAGTGTTGGAGAGAGAACAGAACTCTGAGGAACACCACTATTAATAAATGTAAAGGGTGAATGGTGGTAGTTTGCAACAGATATTATAAAACTGGAAAAGAAATCAGAGAAAAGGCTACAGAGAAATAAATACAGAAACAGGAAAGCTTGGAAATAAATATTTTGTGACAAACTCTATGAAGGGCTTTTGATACATCTGGGGAAAATGGAACACAGAAAAAAAAAAAAAAAAAAAGGCAGAGAACCAAGATTCACTGACAGATTAAGAGAAAATATCCAGCAGTAAGGGAAGGGATTGTAGTAGTAGTTTTATAAGGCAGGGTGCAAGTTCAGAAGCACAAGTTTTACGAATCAGAGGAGGAATACTAAAAGGACAGAAAGCCTTTTCAGTGTTAATTTTTGAGAGAGCAGTAATAACATCTTTGGAAGAGGGTACAATATTTAGCATAAATGATTTAGACCCAAATGCTTGGACGAAGAGTTCAGCTTTAGCAGAAGGTAAAACAGTAGTTATCCAATAGGAAATAACAGAAGGGATAAAAAAGAGGAAGAAGGTAAGTTTGTTGATATTTTATACATGTCAAGAAGAACGTGAGAGAGAGGAATCAAGAAAATTTATACATTTTCTACAGAGAAAAGTGTTTTTAGTGTCACAGTGAATAAGATTTTACACATCCAGGATAATATAAGAGTTTGAAGATGACAGTACTTTCTGAAGGTAGTTTTTCTGAAGTGGAGAGCACAAGAACACAGTTAAAACTAAAGTTAATAAGGTTTAGATGAAATAAAGGAATATGGAGTACTTCTTCTTATATATATATATATATATATATATATATATATATATATATATATATATATATATATATATATATATATATATATATATATATATATATATATATATATATATATATATATATATGGAAAAACAATTAGTATTGATAAAAACATTAAATTGTTTTAATTTAATAAATTTAATTTAATTCATTTTATTTTAATACTTACAGCAACTACAGCTGGATGATGAATATGGATAATACACCGCAAATCCGGTCTCTGAGCGTGAATTGCAGAGTGAAGTAGAAAACCAGCAACATTAACTCCAAAATTTGTAGAACCTGGATCAACTATGTTGCCTTGCATATCTACTTTAACGAGAGACGATGCAGTCACTTCGTGATACAGTAATCCGAATGGGTTTAAAAGGAAGTGTTCCGTGTCTTGACTTACTCGTGCCTAGACAATAAGGACATTTAAATTAAGCAAATTAACCTGCAATATATACAAAACGAGCAAAACAGAAATAATAATAATATCATTATCTAACAATTTTAAGTATCTAATACAATAAAGAGTTTAAAAGCTATTTAATGCTAAATTGTTTTTTCATATGCCCGTCATAAAATACACTAATCTATGTCCATAGATCCACACATACATGCTATTCTCTTTAATATATAAATATTGAGGGAATAAGGGAATAAAGAAATGTCTAATTATATTCCACTTTCTAACTATAATACTTTGAGGGGGGAGGAGGGGGAAATTCCTTATTACAAGAACCAATCCGGAAATCTTAGTCATTCCTTTGTTTTAAATTTGTTCTGTCATTAATCTTTATCGAACGTTTCATGAACATGGTTGAATTTAAATGATAGTTTAGTTCTTCCTTGCATCCTTTAATCAAAGATAATCATCATACTACTCTTACCCTTCTACCTGATCTGCTCACAAAACGAGATGTAACTTAATACTAGTCTAATATTTTACCAAATTTGGTTAAATTCGGATAGGTAAACAGAAAACGGATAAAAATTGATCATTATGAACTGACAGAATAAATTTTTTTTTTTTTAAATTCTCAAAAACTAGTTTATAAACAAATGGTATTTGTACATTTTCCGCTATTTTAAGATACAAAAATATGCAATTAAAGTAACTTTAGAGATACAGAAAATTTTAAAAGTCTACTTCATTTTTAAGAGCTAAAAAAATTAATATTACATTATTATCAAAGATAACAAATTCCAACTTACCGTGCAATGATTATAAATATTTTGAGTCCAACCATGCATATCAATCAGTCTATAGAGAGAGGCTAATTTGCACCTCAATATTTTTTCTCCTTTAGCATAGTTTAAGCTTTCCATTCCTCGAATATCATTGATTGGAATTACGCACTGAGCTCCTAATAAAGCAAATTAAATTTAATACATTAATAGATAATAAAGGCACTCAAACCTTAAGGGAGGTTAATGTTGTAACCTAGGACTTTAAAATTGTTCTTAAACAAAATTCTAATAGAGTTAAGGTCACTTGGCTGGCCATCATTCAATCTGAGATCAAAATGCAGAAACTTATATACAATAAGGTATTCAAGAGTCTAATGAAATAGAAAATAAATACTAGTAATAACTTAAATCAATTGTTTTACTTTAAATAAAGATAGAAAAACATTACTGCAAATAATGCAAAGCAAGAAAATTGGTAGTATTGTGCACTGCGTAAAGTCTTAGTCAACTTTAGACTATATATATATATATATATATATATATATATATATATATATATATATATATATATATATATATATATATATATATATATATATATATATATATATATATATATATATATATATATATATATATATATATATACATATATATATATGAAAAACAAAAAAACAAACAAACCTTTAAAAGAATTAATTCTAGAAGTTGGAATGCCAATCATTTCAGAAATATTCTGAAGAGTTTGGTATCCAGTATAACCCTCTTGAATTTGAGTCTCAATAATTCTCTCCAACTCTTCTCGGAATAGAGCTGAATTCATAATATTCTCTACCCTTTTACGCCTTTCCATTTCCTGAAAGAATGAGAAAGAAAATGCTAACAAAATTTATACCAAGAAAGATATTGAATTATAACCTTTCAAAAGGAAAAAAAATTTTTTTTATTATATAGCCATAAAAAATTTAATAACTTGTCGTTTTTCATTTTGCAAGTTAATTAAAAGTTTTAAAAGAAGAAAAAAAAAAGTTTATGGCACTTTATCACTCTCAAAAGTGGTAAAAGGTTGCAACGAATGTGAAATGCATAAAAATTTCTGCCATTATTGAAAAAATTACAATTTATTTGGGTAATAATAATGAAGGAAAATTTTGATGAAAAGTGACCTTTAAGAACAAGTTTAAAAAAAAAAAATTTTTTTTTTTTTGAAAATTTAAATCTGAAATTTTCCTTAAAACAATAAACAACAAAGTTAATATATATATATATATATATATATATATATATATATATATATATATATATATATATATATATATATATATATATATATATATATATATATATATATATATATATATATATATATATATATATATATATATATATTATTTAAAAATTATGCTTTTGAGTTTAAAAACATCTTTGTCATTAGACCTAAAAGGTAAGAAATGATAAGGTTAATAAAATCTTTAAATAACATACAATGAAATAGCACAACTAGTAATTATAAGAATGATTTTGAACCCATTAAAATTTTTTGAAAGAACCCCACAACAAAACTTTTTTTTTTTCATGAACATAACGAAATAAAAGCAAAACAGACCAAAGATAAAGGAAATTTAAAACCACAAAGTCAAACTAGAAACAAAATACTTCCATCAATCTATAAAACAAATGAATAGGAAATATCTCTCATGATCACGGATGCAATAAACCATTATGAATATTCAAAGGTCCATATTATGAATATATATTAGATGGATTTTGTGCCTGTGAATGACCAAAGTATCATGAATAGTGTGAAAAGAATTTCAATTGAAATTCTATTATTTTCCGTATTTTTTATGGTCTAACATTCAAAATTGATAATTATCAATGATATATTTTTTTTTAAATATAATTAATTTAAATATTTAATCTACAGGAAGGTTCACAGGAAATCAAACTAGAAAAAATAAATAAATATAATACCAGTACCCTACTATAGTTTTTATAATTTTTTAAGACTAGGAAATAAGGCAGGATGAGGCTAAATCAGGACTGTAAGGTGGTTCCCCAGTAGTAACTTTCCATTCAAACTTGCAAAGT
>SEYY01022108.1:30000-32500 GCA_009176605.1 Armadillidium nasatum | reverse complement strand
GTACGTAGTACCTGATAAGTAGTTTAACAAGCCCACATAGGTAAGTGGCATTATTATTAATGTTACATAAAGAAACACTTGCATATATATATATATATATATATATATATATATATATATATATATATATATATATATATATATATATATATATATATATATATATATATATATATATATATATATATATATATATATATATATATATATATATATATATATATATATATATATATATTAAAAAAAGCCTTCTTTCATTACGACTCATTCAGAGGCTCTTCAATCTGGGAACCTATTTTGGTGAGTCTCACATTATTAAATTTTCACATATTTTAATCTAGCTCTACAGTCTATACACTATATGCCACTCTTCCCGTTCATCTCGTACACACACACACACACACACACACATATATATATATATATATATATATATATATATATATATATATATATATATATATATATATATATATATATATATATATATATATATATATATATATATATATATATATTTTTTTATTTTTTTATTTTTTTTTTGCATATAAAAATTTAAAAGCAGAGAAAGTAACCCTGTTATTTAACAATTTTTATTGCAATCAATACAACCCTTACTACAGCATGAAAAATTCCATATTTAGATTATTAATTAAGACCGGTTTTACAAAAGGAAAAAATTAAAAAAATATTAATCTATAAAAAAAATATGCACTTGACGTAACCATAATTTTAATATAATATATATATATATATATATATATATATATATAATATATATATATATATATATATATATATATATATATTATATATATATATATATATATATATATATATATATATATATATATAGTGTGTGTGTGTGTGTAACTAAAGATTGATACGATTGGTATGTAGAATGGTTGAAATTTTTTTTAATATTCTCGGAAAGATCTTTGAAACGAAAAATTTTGGTGAAATTATCCAAAATTTTCGTATGTGGTTTCACGTTTAAAGAAAATGGCAAATATTATTTATTGATGCAGGTTTTTTTTTTTTTTTTTTTTTTTTTAAACAAAACGTTTACATATTGAAAAAAAATTAAAATTTAATTTATGTCGCATATTTAATAATAATAATAATAATAATAATAATAATAAAACTAATTTTATGATACGATAGGGCGAGTTCATTTGACGAATCTGAAAAGCGGAACATAACTATGAAAAATATTGTACCAAATAAAGTTCACAGAATAATAAAATGCAATCTTTGCATCAGCTGATTATATAAACTGCATCCTTCAATCAGCTGATCTCCCACATTGATATTTTTATCCTTTAATTAAACACAATGGCATACTCTCTCTCTCTATATATATATATATATATATATATATATATATATATATATATATATATATATATATATATATATATATATATATATATATATATATATATATATATATATATATATATATACACTGAAAAAACTGTTTGTTTTAGAGACCAAAAATTGGTTGTCGTAACCAAATTTTTTGTCGATATAGAGCCCAGGGTTCTATATCGACAAAAAATTTGGTTACAACAACCAATTTTTGGTCTCTACAAACAAACAGTTTTTTCAGTATATATATATATATATATATATATATTACAGAGACAATTAAAATTTTGTGCTTCAAGCCAATTTAAGTGTATATTAAAAAGAAAAATGAAGAAACATTTAGAGAAGGACAAACCCATTGGTATGATGGAGTGAAACATATCTAAGGAACTCCATTAATTTGACCTTTAATAATAATAAAAAAAAGTTGCCAAGTATACCCTCACAAGCAAATCAGAATGAGAGAACTGCTTATTCAAAGGAAGGAATAAAGAAAATGATGTTAGAACCTGCACTGAGAGAGTGACCAAGGTAATAATAATAATAAAAAAAAAAAATAAAAAAAAAAAAAAAAAAAAAAAAAAAAAAAAAAAAAAGAAGAAATTCCAGGTTTATTTGCTCCAAATAAAATTCAATGACAGTACATTTGTTCTGGAGATAATTTATGAAAAAAAGGGAATGACAAGAAAGAGAAAAAATACAAAAACGAGTTTACAAAGAAAATGCAAGATGTTAGGTGGTAGACAAATAAATAATAAGAGTAACCATAACAGACTACACGAATGAATAAGTAAATAAACGATGATAATAATAAACATAGTTTTCAGGCCTCAATATTTCAATGACACTTGTCAAGTTGCTACCGTCATGTGGCTATTAGAACTGCGATCTAATTTAATTAACTATATACAGACGAAGTCAATTTATTTGTCAATTTCTGACCTACATCAGTTACAAAAAAAAAAAAAAAAAAAAAAAAAAAAAAATTTTTTTTACATATCTGTAATTTCCTTTTATTTACCAAATAAAGTTTATTTTTTCAGTATTACATTAATTCAAAATTAAAATATGAATTCATTCTATTAAAATTTATGTAAATTTTCTCTCACAGGAAATACTTTAGCTCTCT
>SEYY01022108.1:22500-25000 GCA_009176605.1 Armadillidium nasatum | reverse complement strand
TATATATAAACGGGTCAAAAAACCCAATGCTAAATAAAATCCTACGCAATAGGATTAAAATCAAAAATGTTATTTTTAAAGCCAGTAGAAATCCTCCAAACTTAAAGCTTTAAATAAAGAACTTACCTACTCTCGTTCTTATTAAAAAAAAGAGGAAAGAATAACGATGATTTAAGTAAATAGATCCTCCCACACGTACAGACAGAGAGAGAACAAATTTAATATTTAAAATGCTTATGAGGTGAGCTCATACGCAAATAGAATATACGAAATTCTTCACACTTTTCAGACTTCTCGAAGAGCAACAAAAAGTAAACTATTTGTAATCCGACATATAAAAGTCATGAAAAGGCCAACGTAAACAAACTCTACATCTGATACGAAACAAAAATAAATCTGCCGCTCAAAAAAACATACTTCCATTCAATTAACGGTAGCAGCAGGTGGTAGTATTAGCAGTAATTATGAAAAATGATACATAAATAAATAAATAAATAAATAAATAAATAAATAATAATAATAATAATAACCTTACACTAGTGTGGCATTTGAAATGATCCATAATATAAATTTTATGCAGTTAAGAGATGATGCCCATTTCAACATTTGCCAATTTTTCTTGAACAATGCTAATATTTACATATTCACACACAAACACTATATATATATATATATATATATATATATATATATATATATATATATATATATATATATATATATATATATATATATATATATATATATATATATATATATATATATATATATATTATATATATATTAATATTTTTAAGGTCATAAAAATAAACATTAACGTCTGTAAATAAAAAAAAAATTTTTTTTTTGGCGGTAAATAAATTATCTTCCCCCTTCACTTCTGGGTCACTAAAAGTTGCAAAACGCACATTTTATGAACAACTCCCACTCTCACCCCCTCCCTTCCCTTCCCTTCTCTCTTAAATTAAAAATGAATGAACCAAGACAACTGTATTTAAAAAAAAAATTGCCAATTAAAAAGTGCACTGATAAATTAAAAAATTAAGTACATAAATGAATGATAAAATTAAAAGCTTTAGGGCTGTCATCAAAAGTTTCAAATTTTACCCTATTCTTTTCATCACAATATGGCATTTCCAATTCCACACTGATCGCATTTTCCAACTGCGTGATACTGCACAATTCACACACACACACACACAACATGTAAATCATGAACACTTAAATATAAGTGGTCAAATTTTATATCTTTTATATAAAAAAGTTTGTTTTTCTTTATTTTCAATTTTGAACTTCCCATTTTTGCTTACTTAAACATCGTAGGTGTTAAATATTAAGTGGTTTTGCTCTCTCTTTTTTTTTCACCCCAATCCGAATGTCTAAATTATTCCATTGTCCTAATTCTGCACTTGTTCCTACCACCACTAGTTATTTAAAAAAAAAAATTTTTTTTATTTTAAATTAGCCTTCATTCATACTAAATATCTATTCCCTCATTTGAAAATGCATAATGCCCACATTGAGAACATTGTGCCAGATAATTTCATCATGCATGACCAATACTTCTTAATTACACTTCATAGCTGGTTATAATAAGTAGCTCCATTCTCACTCTTATTCATTTGTCATTCTATTTTATAATCTTACCCAACAGCGCTTCCATTTACACACACACACAAAAGCAAAATTTAAAATATATATTTCTAAAAATAATTAACTCATTTATGCAATGATTGGTTGACACGCAACTAATTTCGCTTCTTGCACTGCTGTATTGGAAAAATGAAAATCACAAAATAATAAAATAGTACAAGCAGGGTAAAAATGAAGATATTTGATAAAAATGTAGTAAATATATTAGCAAAGCACGAATTTGAACATTCCCTACTTGTTATTATCTATTTTTTAAATACTAAAAGTTTTCCTCAAATCTGAATATTTTTCAATATACAAAAAATCCTATCAAAGAAATTCTGGTTTTGCTCAGTTTTGGGCTGTACTTAATTAGGTTTAAATCTTGTTTATATATATATATATATATATATATATATATATATATATATATATATATATATATATATATATATATATATATATATATATATATATATATATATATATATATATATATATATATATATATATATATATATATATATATATATATATATATATATATATATATATATATATATATATATATATATATATATATATATATATATATATATATATATATATATATATATATATATATATATATATATATATATATATATATATATAATATATATATATATATATATATATATATATATATATATATATATATATATATATATATATATATATATATATATATATATATATATATATATATATATATATATATATATATATATATATATATATATATATATATATATATATATATATATATATATATTATATATATATATATATATATATATATATATATATATATATATATATATATATA
>SEYY01022108.1:15000-20000 GCA_009176605.1 Armadillidium nasatum | reverse complement strand
AAAGGGGTCATTCTCTCGAACCATTGCTGGAATGAATATACACTTTCAAAACACGAATGCAATATGTCAGTTTCAAAAATGAAGTGGATATATATATATATATATATATATATATATATATATATATATATATATATATATATATATATATATATATATATATATATATATATATATATATATATATATATATATATATATATAATATATAAATGATAAAAAATATTCAACTACTATCTCATACCTTAATAATAATTATAATTCAAAAGAAGACTTGTTGTTCTATATATATATATATATATATATATTATATATATATATATATATATATATATATATATATATATATATATATATATATATATATATATATATATATATATATATAATATAGCCACCACAAACCGATCGACCATTGCGCACTCACACACAAAAGCAAACACTTTAGGCTTCTTTCAACATTTTTTTTTTTTTTTTCCTGTTCCGTTCCCGCTGCAGTAGGCCAATCGATACGTCCTCTCACGTACGAAAGGAAGCACGCCCGCACGCAACACACAAAAACTCAAATATATATATATATATATATATATATATATATATATATATATATATATATATATATATATATATATATATATATATATATATATATATATATATATATATATATATATATATATATATATATATAATCCTGTGAATACAAATTGGACAGAGACGTGCATACATACATAAATAGAAAAGGGAGCACTGTGTGTGTGTGTGTGTGTGTGTGTGTGTGTGTGTGTGTGTGTGTGTGTGTGTGTGTGTGTGTGTGTTTTATGAGAAGAACAAATACTTCCCTCCCTCCCTCTTTCTCTCTCTCTAATCGAAACTGCCAATTTGACATTTAGATTCAAGATTTTAAATTAATTAAATTAAATCAAAACTTAAAAGCATTCAAAGGATATAAAAATGATTATCAAATTAATTTAATTAATAAAAATGAATACTGCCAAAGGTCTTCATATATCATATTATTAAATATTTTTAAACTGCAAAACAATTATATATTCACAACACAAAATTCATAGCTGTATAACAAAAGAATTTAAAATTACAAGGATATTTATAAGTGAATTACGTATATATATATATATATATATATATATATATATATATATATATATATATATATATATATATATATATATATATATATATATATATATATATATATATATATATATATATATATATATATATATGCTTAATAACATTATATTTCAGAGCTCCCAATAATACCTATTTATTATTACTTGAAGCTGAGTAACAATTCCTTCCTCGACATAGAACTGATAACGCAGTCAACCCGCAAGCGATCCTACTTATTATTTATTATATAGAGAAACCAGATAAATTGTGGATGGGAAATTAATGTAATTTAATAATAATATATTTTGGTGAATTTACTCAATGAAAAGGAAGCAAGGAAACCTTTCCCTTAAATATAAGTATTTTATATACTAAACTAAAATTTATAATAATAATTAGTGTATAAATATACAAAATTAAAATTTATAATAATAATTAGTGTATAAATATACTAAACTAAAATTCATAATACTTACTGTAGGTTTTCTAAAGCTTACCTAAGGTAAGAGAACTTACAGGTAATTATGCAAGTAAGTGTTTTTCAGAATGAGAATGCATGTGATATTACTTTATACGTATATAAACCACTTATAACTTAGAGAAAGGTTAAGTATAGCAAGTTCTATGTTACCAGGGTAACCAAGGCCACACACCAAACTATGCATAAAGTATTACGGATAAAATTTTATAAATTTTGGAAAATTGAAGGGTGTTAATGGCCACAAAAAATGAGTGAAATCTTTCGTAAGGTCATTCATTTATGAGTAGGGTCAGAACAGTGGCTGATCCAAAATTTACTTCAAATTTTGCAACAGCTTCTATTCCTCTCACACCCCATTTTTCCTTGTGGTTATATTAAGCAGATATTTTTTTTTTAAATAAATAACTAGATATATATATATATATATATATATATATATATATATATATATATATATATATATATATATATATATATATATATATATATATATATATATATATATATATATATATATATATATATACGATAATCTTCAAATACATCACGCGTGCAATTGCGCGCACAAACGTACAAGTTTAACGTCTTCCAAAGGAATAAAGTTAAAAATTTCATTGGGAGACTGCCAATATACATAAATGAACTACATACATACATACATACATACATACATACATACACACACACTATATATATATATATATATATATATATATATATATATATATATATATATATATATATATATATATATATATATATATATATATATATATATATATATATATATATATATATATATATATAAATGACCCAGTTTAAAGCGAACCTCGGATCCCAGTTTATTTTCATTCTCTTTTTATTTAAACAAACAAAAAAAAAGTAAACACAAGTAACCAAAATATCTTTTTAAATATATTAAACAAACAAAAAAAAAATATATAAAAACTTTAAAAAATGAAAAAAACTTCCTCAATAATATTAAATAAATCATTGTGTATAAGATAAGATAAGACTGTTTATCTGAAAGCCTTTCAATCAATAATCATGCCAACTGATGCTCAATAATAATAATAATAATAATAATAATAATAATAATAATAATAATAATAATATGGATATTGAAAGCATTTCGTAAGAATTGCATAAATCTGCTCACCGAGCGTAAATAAAAAAATAAAACTTAATACTGCTAAGAAAAAAATTCGTGTATATATATATATATATATATATATATATATATATATATATATATATATATATATATATATATATATATATATATATATATATATATATATATATATATATATATATATATATATATATATTGCTATTCGCGTTATCAACTCTCCTAACCTCAGTGATTTTCAAATACATCTTCAGCCGTCGAAATGGTGTATTAATCTCCTTATTCTATCGTTATTACAACGAACAAAGACAGTTCTTCTAAGCTCTTCTAGTTGCATACCTCCTAATTTGACAAAAACTAGTGCGACTATGTCTTCTCCACTCAGTCTCATTCTTTTATCTGGTGCTCTTACCCAAGACAACCACTATGGTCATTCTTTCAATGTATTCTACAGGTTAATTAAGGTGTGGAGTACATTATTTTTCTTGTTTCTTTGCCTCTTCCTTTGACGTACATACAATACTTCAAACTCCATGTATCAGGATATATCTGTCTTTAATAAGGAATAATAAATTCCACAAACTCTTACATTTGTTGTTTTGTTGCGGGCTTTTGGCCTTGACAGTAGTAGTCTAGCATACTGTATCTGAGTATACTTTTGTTGATATTATGAAATATCAAAAATGTTTCCTGTATGTATTCATGAGTAGTTGGAAAACTTTTCATTCAATGATAATGAAGATGACTTTTTTTAAAAAAAATATATTCTTCCCAAACAAAAGGATAATTTTTTTTATTCATATACAGTTTGAACATGAATGCCAAACAAACAATGCGTTTGGGCCAAGTTTTTACTTTTTCTACAGCAGCAGCATCTGTGGAACCAGGTTTTAAAACGTTATATATTGTCTAACAAATTCACATGGAATTAGATACAGGGGATTGAACTTTACTTTTGTGGATTGTCCATTCCCCTTAATAATTCAACTTCAAATCCTATGTCTTCTAATTCATTTGTAACCTAAAATTCAACAAAACACACACACATTATATTATATATATATATATATATATATATATATATATATATATATATATATATATATATATATATATATATATATATATATATATATATATATATATATATATATATATATATAAAGCGCTTAATTACATAGTTAATTATCTGTCAATCTATTTCGCAATTTTATCACAGATAGGATGTCACAACATTATCTTTCGATTCTTTGACACTACTCCCACACCAAGTAATTTTTTACTTCTTTAGTTAACTCCATAAGGCAATTTTCTATTTTTTAAACTAAACATTTTCTTAATAAATTTTACCAATAAACTGCACCCAGTTCTGCATTCTTGGGAACACACATACCCAAATCTATTAAGATAAAGCTATAATAAAAGTCAAAAACAAGATTGTTTTTATCTATGATAAGCGCTGTATTTGTTCCTTAATAGAAAAGGGATATATGAACGTTACGTACACAATGTAAATGCCAAAGACAACGCACATACCAAATATTTAATCTCCGGCTACAATATATAACTGCATTTACACATACGAACACTCACCACACACACACAATCTTTTCGGGGTTGTCAATTCGTATTAAGGTGTCAAATAATGTATTTAATGTTAGAGGAGAAAACCATCTTGGGATTTGGGTCCTTCTAACCTCTACGACCTCATATATATATATATATATATATATATATATATATATATATATATATATATATATATATATATATATATATATATATATATATATATATATATATATATATATATATATATATATATATATATATATAATTTTTCACTTTTTTTCATCAATAATTGTCTACATCTTCAGTTTCCTTTCTCTATACCTTTTGAACTCATCCTTCCTAATTGAACAGACACAAATTAAATATACAGGTAAATATATTTGACACCCCTAATTATATATATATATATATATATATATATATATATATATATATATATATATATATATATATATATATATATATATATATATATATATATATATATATAATAATAATGCTTGTGTCATCTCACCCTGGCTACAAAGACTTGTTGCCGTGATTTTCAATTTAGCCCTGAGGGTTTGTAATTATAAAGGTCTTGCAGCCATTTTGATAAATGTGCAGTAGAATTGCTGAAATCTGAACCCTTCACAATTTACATAAGTGATGATATGTCACGCTAAACTGGGTTTAAGAGTG